>ML104545.1:69753-138924 GCA_003697995.1 Taxidea taxus jeffersonii | reverse complement strand
TCATCATCATCCTCCTCCTCCTCATCCTCTTCCTTATCATCATCATCCTCCTCCTCCTCCTCATCCTCCTCCTCCTCCTCCTCATCCTCTTCCTCATCATCATCATCCTCATCCTCCTCATCCTCCTCCTCCTCATCCTCTTCCTCCTCCTCCTCATCACCTCCATCGGACAAACAAGTAAGCTCAGAGATGGACACAGGCATGAATGAGCTCCCTCTCAGGGTGGGGGGATCACAAATGCTGTCTTTCACCCACAGAAGGTTTAGAAAGTCACTGCTGTTGGCCCCAGTTAGGGCTGACTCAGCTGGTACTGAGGTATCTGACTGGGGTTAAACATTCTGGAGACGTATGGAGGGAAGAAGGGTCCAGCCAGGCAGGGGCTAGGTAAGAGCAACCTGGCCTCTGTTAGGGGAACAAAGTTATACTTTAAATGTCTCATAAAGGCGACAGTTCTAGGACTCGTGCTCATCGGAGTTTCCCGCACGTTCAGCATTAAGTCGCGCCTAATGGAGATTGAGCCTTTCGGTCTAGGTGTGTTGAGAGGAACTGCGGATGCCTGTGCATTGAAGGTCAGGACTGCCATCCCCTGGGACTCGCTGGAGACGAAGCCCATGACAGATCCTAGCAAGGGGATGAGGAGAAATCCGGAAGCTGGAGACCCCAGCCCATGTCCACAGCTAAGAGACCCAGGGCCAACCCCAGACCCAGCCGGCGCCACCCCACACCTGTGTCACAGGAAGAGAAACCAGAAAGTGGAGACCAGGGGCTCAAAGAAGGTGGTCACCATCTTCACGGCTCGAGTCACTGCCCTGGGGAGCCAGAGCCCCTGCACACGGGCCATCAGCACCGAGGGGAATTCGTGCTGGGAAGGAAAACCCAGAGGAGGGGCCTGGGCAGAGTATGACAGTCCGACTCCTGGACCTTCCATCTGGACCCTCTATGGGCTCTGGCTGCAGCCCCTCTCTGACCTTCAGACCACCCCCCGCTCTTCCCGAACTAGCGACGGCCAGCTTCTGTCTTGACCAAACCAACAATCTCAGAAGAGCCTGCAGACGGGCTGCTCAGGAGTGAACTTGTAAAAGCAAACTCGTTTCGCTTCTCCTTTTTCTGTCAGTGACCCCGTAACTTTGGTCGGAAAGGGTCCACTCTACAGTAAATGCCACACTGGTCCCCAGCGGAAGGGGAATGGCAGAGCGGCTCCGCGTGTCAGGCCGCGCTCTGGTGGAGACCCATCTGGGGGCCGCATGTGCCGAGGGGACAGGGACTCGCCCACGTGGAGCCAGTGCAAGGGACAAGTCCAATCGCACGGGGAAGGTGGGTGTGATGCTTCCTATGTACACCAAGGGAAACCATGGAGCAATCCCCAGATGCCAAGTAAACTCCCCAGATCAGCCTTAGCAGCTGGGGCCGGGAAGCCGTGCGGTCTGAGTTTGTCCACTCATGTCACAGCCCAAACTCTCCCCTCCTGACCTCACTTCTTTTCGGGTGTCTGCCTAAACGTTGCCTCAGCCCATCGTGATCTCCTACAAGCCCCTGAGTGGGGCGTCTCTCCCTCGCGTCTGTCACCGGTCTTTGCTCAGGATCCCGGTCCCTCCTCCGGAACGCAAGCCCCCGGAGGACCGGCTTTCCTGGCACCTGCCGCTCTGTCCCCAGCCCTCAAAGCGGTGCCCAGTGCCCCCCAGGCTTTCAACACACACCTGGGGAGCCCATAAGTGAATCGTAAAGAAAACGGGGTTTGCAAGCCCACCAGCGATGTGCGGATCCCAGCGACAAGAGGGACACGGTGAGCCCATGGACACCACCAAGCGACAGCAAATGTGAGGCGTGCCTTGAGCAAGCAGATTCACACTGGCAGCTGCGTGTCGTCCTCAGGACAGCCCTGGGAGCGGGGGCCAGCACCCCGGTTTCCAGCTGAGCCCGCAGAAGCCCGTCAGGGCTCTGTGACTTGCTCAGGACGCGGTGAGACCGCAGAGCTCGGGGCAGAAAGTGGACTTGGATCGGAGTCCGTTTACCTCCGGCGTGTGACCTCCCCGCTCTGCCTTCTCTGCCTGGGGAGGGAGGACGTTAGGCAGGTTTGAGAGCGTCTCATGATTTCTGCAACACTTTCCAAGGTTCAAGTTGCTTTTGTGTCTCCACTCCTTCCTGCAAAAAAGGTCACCAAGTCCCAGTTGCTCTGAGGTTCTGGGACATGTGCCCCAGTGTCCCCAGTGTCCCCCCCGACAGCACATCCAGGGAAGGCACGGTGGTGGGACCGGCGCTACGAGGTGGAAACCCAGCTTGTTTCTGGGGGAAATGGGTTTAATAAAGGGACCATTTCACAGCTGTGACCTTTCAAAAGCGGGTGAAACTCTGTGTGATTTAATCTGACTGACAGTTTTGTGATGCGGTTCTCAGACCCTTCGAGCGAGACCCACGTATGTGCTGGGCCAGATCTCTCGAAGCCTTCGCAGCAACAAACCCCAAAGACCCTACAGATGCAGGAAACGTTATTAATGTCTTTCCCCCTAGATGCTAGCTTGTTAGGTTCCTACTCTTTCTCTCTTGGAAAAAACGAACAAACAAACTCATCTATTACAATCTCAAATACTTTTTTAATGTAATTTCTGAGAAGGGTTTTTGGTTCGGTTTAGTTTTCGCCTTGAGGAACACAGAGGTGCTAATTCCTAACCACGTTCCCACGTGAGTCTCTGGGTGGATTAAAGGTCGCTGCACCCTCCCCTCGCCTCCTTCACCTGCCCACCCCCTCCCGCCCGCCCCCCGGGATGACACAGGCAGATTCCTCGTGGTGACCCCAGCCCCAGTCTCCAAGTCTCAGGAATTTTCAAGGCCTGAATAGTCTCCAACTTCTCACCACTCAATTAACCTTTTATGACTTAAGATTTTCTCACCCAATATTCCAGATTTATTTTTCTCCCTAGAGAGCATGTGTGCACAGTGGTACTAATGATATGACCATATGTTCAAAACAAATAGCTAATTTGAAGCATTGTTGCCGGAGAAACATAGGCCAATGTGTTTTTCCACTCAGTTATGCTTTTCCATAAATACTTGAGCTTCGTTTTCTCCTAGGCTTAATTACAAAATAACCATCTAACTTGCCCTATGCATTTCCAGAGTCAAAACAGTAGGCTCTCTCTCTATTTTTCCCCCATATTTTGAGCTGTCCCCTGACGACAGATTCCCCAGGCTAAAGGACACAAAGCTTTAAAACCCTTTAAAGTACAGTGACACACAGACGTTGTGTGTAGGGATGTAAAGTGATATGCCACTCTGGAAAATATTTGGTAATTTCTCCTAAAGCAGAAGCAGGCGCTCCCACTAAATACCCCAGCCACGGCCCTCTGGGACACTTAGCCCCGGGAAATGAAAGTGCATATTCACATGAAATCCTGTACAGCCGTGTTCCTAACAGCCAGAAAGAGGAAACGATCTGGATGACTCTCCGGAGCCGAGCGGTTCAACGGGTCCACCCACACCGGGAACACGGCCGTCGGCGCGGATGAAGCTTGTGGGCTTTGTGGGCAGGTGGCGGGGGAGTGGACACCAAGACACAACTCTGCATTTCCATATTCACGTAATGTTCTTGAGAGGACGCCACTTCGAAAGGGAGGGATTGGCGGTTTCTGGGGCGGGGGCTGGGGGAGCAGGAGGGCGAGGCCGTGACGGGAGCACGGAGGGTCCCGTGCTGGGGGAAAGGCCGGCCGCATGGGCGCTCAGCCCCCGATGTGCTGCCAGCCGCCCTGAGCTGTGGCCCCACAAGCTGCTCCCGGAGGGCAGCACAGCAGCCGCCTCCCAACCTGCCCCTCGGCTAAGGCTTGATTTGAACAGAAGGCAACTGAGAAGAAGGAGCAACGATGACTCTCTGCCCTCCCCTATTTGCCCAAAACAGGACACACGCTGGTGTCCCCCTCTCGCCTCTCTACCAGGAAGCATGGAAGATGCCAGAGGGACAGAGTCTAGAGCCCAAGGGCCCAGAGCGGCCCCAGAGGACCCGACACGACCCATCTGACCGAATCGCCCTTCTCCTCCCTCAGGAGCCCCCGTCCCCGTACTTCCCCACAGCGTCCTGCCCCTCACATCTCCACTTCCTTTTCTGTCGTCTTGTCACCTCTTCACAGGGTGCAGGGTCCTTGTGTTAAGATGTTCCAGAAGAAGCCCACGTTCTAACCACCCTGGGAGTCGCCAGGGCTCCCTGGCAGGGTGACGGAAGGTTCGCCAGTCTCTGCTCGTTCCCTCCTGGCGATCTCTCTTCTGTGTCTCATTCGCCAGCCGATGGACCCGCGGCGGTGGCAGTAAAGGAGCTTTCCCCCACTACGTCACCGTGGGGGGAAACTGGACACAAGAGTATGTAGGATATGTCTGCATTATTCCTTACAACCGCACGTGGATCCACAATGATCCCCCCAAAAAAGTCAATTAAAAAATACACTGACAAATTGTTTTCTAAAAGGAAATAGCAAATTTTGTGACCAGACAACAATTGGCAAGCCAAGCTACAGCACTAAGTCAAAGTCAGTTTTTAAGGAACAACATGGGCACCTCTCTCTAGCAGAGCCTTGGAAAGCACGTCCTTAAACCTAGTAGTGAGTTCTAACCAGAGGCAGAAAATTCCGTCTTGATAGTCCCACCGCTTCTTAACTCTGCTCCGGGCCAAGGAACTACGAAAATTAATTCAAACTGGGTGTTAATGCTTGATCCGGAATAAAGTGTTCCCTCTCCCAGGCACCATTTGCATCTCATTGTGAAGCTTAAAGGGAAGCCAGAGGAGACTTCTAGTGGAACCACAAGCAGGTGGAAACACCTCCTTTTTAGCGCGTCTCGACCTCACGCCGGTGACCGTCTCGGCCGCCGACCCCGTCCGTGCTGCCCCGTCTGAATCCAATGCCGGGCACGGCCCTCCAGGCTGGACAGAGGCTCGCCACCTGAGGGTCTTGCTGGGAGGCGGTGGCGTCTGTCCCCTTTGCGGCTTACCCCAAAGCCTGCGACGCGGTCTCTCTGCTGGAGAGTCCTTGTCATTCCAGCCTCGTGCGCCGGGTGTTCGATATGGAGGATCAGGTTGGAAGCTGATGCTTTGATTGTCTTTGATGTTTTCAAAGGCAGGAAAGACTGTCATCTTTTCAAGTGGCACTCAGCCCTAGGTAAAGAATGTTTCTGATTTCTAGAGTGCCTATCAGAGGCAATTATACCCTGATTGACCCGCTTGGCATTAAAATGTCTCCTAACACTTTGCTCCCATATTGGGAAGTGAAGATCTTATTTCTATTCTTCTACTCAAGTCTGTCTGCTTTGAGAGTTCACCAGAGTTCTAAACTTTGGGGATGAAAAGCACCAGATGGTGTGTATATATATTTTTTTCTGCACAGCTGACATTTTCAAAATCAATATTTTAAGCCCAACAAAGAGAATGCAGAATCTTGACTTTATTTCAACCACAGGTATGATAAATAGCCAATTTGTCCCCGTGGCACATTCCCGAGGCACAGGGGTAGAAAAAGACGGGGATCTTGCCCACAAAGAGCTTCCAGTCTGGTGTGCGTGGGAGTGAGGACACGTAGAGGTGAATCTTACAACACACAGTGTGACCCGTAGGATCTAACCCGGGCTCCCAGCCTTCACCCGACCATGGCCTTGACACGTAATAGCAATCCATGCTGGAAAATTACGCCTCTTAAACATTAATTTGTCCTCGATTATTATTTAGGATGTACTTTTCTCCTGCACGGGCATGGTTTTGCTCACATCTTTAGCCTGCTTTCTTGCTGGGGCATTTCCATTTTGTCATCTTGTCATTCTAAATTATAACCCAGCTCCAATGTACAAAGACACCGAGCTTTAACAAAGGTCCTCATTTAGATTTGGGAGGACAATAAACGTCGCCAAATTGTTACCAGTGTTCCCAGCCACAGCACAGAGTCGTCCCTTTCCTTCTCTCTGCAGAGGCGACCAGACCTCTGAGAGGCATAGACGCTTTCCCTTTTGTGCCTCCTGTTCTCTTTCTTCACCTGTGTATGTGTCCCTGACACACAGTATCATTTTGTGTGTTTCCCTCATAATTGAATTAGCATATCCGATTGTAGAGATCGCTCGAAGCTGCTTTTTCTCCCACACCACGTTACAATGTGGATGTTTTTCAGATGTCTTGGCACTGATGCGCTCTAGGTGGTCGGAAGCAGGTGTGGTCAAACCTTCTCCTGAGGGATCGGGAGGAAATCCTTTACATTCTCTGCCTTGGAGAGTTTGCTGACCTCGCTTTTGCAATATTCACCATATGCCCTGATTTGTATCCATTTCCTCATTTCTTAGACACTCTCTCCTTTTAGTTATGAAAACACAATAATAAGCATAAGTGCACGCTGTGTCCTTGTGCACGTGTGAGAATTTTTAGGGCATATATGTGGAAGTGAGTCCTTGGAGTTCTTCTGAGTGCTGAGACCATCCCCACTGCATCGCAGACTTTACATGCAGAAAAATAAGGATATTGTTGGTTTATACTAGCCAGCGCCCCGGGGCGAGGACAAGGGACGTCTGTGTGCTTGTTTCTCAGTCCACTGTGAGGTCAGAGGTAGTGTGTAGCCGCAGCGATGGGAAGAGGATGCTGGAGAATCCAGCCCCGTAGTCATCCCCCCGGTAACCATCTGTAAATGGGAAACTCCTACTTGCCTCACGTCTGAAAGGTCCTTTATCCAGCCCCATGATTGCTTTTGAGATTCCCTCAGTTTCTTCGGTATTCTACTGTTTTGGCACAGTAAGAGCTGGGATTTATATTATTTATGCTGTTCAGGGCTCGTGGAACTTGTTAAGTGTACAGATACGTGCTCTTCATCTCCGGAAGTTTCTGCAGCATTCCCTCTCCGGCTGTTGCGTCCCCTGCGTTCTCTTTATTGTCATACCTGAAAATCCGACAAGCTCTATTTCTGAACTTACTCATCTTACCCTTCTGAGCTCAACTCCTGCTTCCTATTTGCCATCTCTATAAATGCCCGTGGTGTCTTCTGGGGGACTGTCTAATTTGGGGGGCTTTTCAGGAAAATGGAAATTAAACACCAATACCAAAACCACAAAGACGGAAGAGAGGGGATCAGAGCTCAGGAGTCCTGATGTCCGCATGCTCTTCAAAACCAGTATACGGAACAATGGATTTTAGGTCTTGAAAGTTCCATGACTCCCATTTTCCTCACTGCCCTTCTGGATTGTGTGAGAGCTCTCCTTCCTGACCGCAGACCACAGTGACACTGAGGCTGGGAGGCAGCACAACAACGAAACTGGGGGCAACGGTTAGTCTGGGTTTTCTGACGATGCTCTTCCAGAGTTGGCTTGTCCTGTCCCCCTTCCTGTTGGGAAGGTCTTCACACCCCGTCCCTGGGTGAGCGTTCAGCCTCCTTCTTGGAGCGGCACCTATGGAGTCAGGCATGGAACGTGCTCTTCCCTCCTTGGATTTGGAGGCTGACCTCCAGCCCCCGAGGAAGCTCCCCTGGAATTGACAGGCACCGCAGAACTCCCCCCCCCCCAGTGGCCCGTCTCTCTTGGGCACTTCTGTGCATTCGCACAAGCACCACCAAATGACTGGGCCTCACGTGAGTTCATCGGGAGCTCCTCTCCCCACTCCCCGGAGCTCTGTGCCACAGGGGGTTGTGGTCTGGCCCCCAGTGTCCCTTTGAAGTGGTCCCTCGTGCACCATATCCAGTGGAAAGCCCTCAATTCTGTGCATTTGGAGACACTTTTCTTGTTTGATGCTGTTGTAGGTTTTCCTGCTTTTAGCTGTCTTTGCTCCTTTCGGTAGACATTTGATGAGTGGGGCAGAATCTCTAGATCAGATCTCTACTTCATTAAGACGCCTCTCTTACTTTGTGATTAGGCATGTAACTGGGTTTTAAAGCCAGACAAGGAAACACATCCAAGATGATCCTTTCTGGTTTGAATAATGTAAACATCATGTTGCTTAAAAGTAATCAACAAAGGTCTCAGAATACCATGGAGATTGTTCCTGGCAGCAGAAAAATACATTAGGTTTTCATTTTCCATAAACTGAATGCTCATTTAGAAGAAAAATGAAGTGTTTACTCTGAAACTACATATCATTAGGCAGATATTTTTGGACATTTGAATCCAAAGTACATTTGTAAGAATTCTGCGCCCAGACACAAATCCATATGGTACAATGGTTATTTGCTTTTGGCGTGCCAGTTTCAAAAAAGTTTCCCCTTTTTCTTTTCCCTTGTAATGTGTGCTGAAGACTTAAGAGACTGCAAGCAAGTTCTCCAATGGAATTTTCCATTAAACAGTAAAGCAAATAATTAAATGGTGAAAATAATAATGTACTCGTAAGTTGTATTCTACATATAGAAAAGGCAATGGCTTGCAAACCAGGGATGCTCTCGTCATATACAGGACATGGGGACATTTTTGATAGTGGTAGGCTGGGGTGGGGGGCATTAGTGGCATCCCTGGGCTGGGCCCGGGCTGCTGCAAACCTTCTACCTGCCCCAAGAAGCTCCATACAACCGACAGGAGTCCAGCCCCAAGTCAGCTGACTAAGAATAGTGTCCAGATCGAGGATCCATGGAATAAGAAATGGATGACCTGATTAGGTTTTCAGAGATGCCGAGAATATAATTCTAGAGAAATTATGTGCTCCCTCCCCTTTCCTTCTTATCTCCCCTCGGAGACATTACCCCCCCAACCCCGCATACAGCGTAAGGTAAAAATCTGGCAGGGTAAGAATGACCGGCCTGGCAATTGGAACACAGCCATGGGTCTTAAAAAGGACACTGGGTTTAGGTGAAAACATCCAGCTGCCAGCCAGTCCTGTTGCCTGGATCCCTTTCGGTTTCAGATTTGTCATCCAAGAGTTAATGACACTGAATAGACAGAATCACTTGGAGGAAGGATCAGATCACATTGTGAGAGCATCACACACACTGGGAACGGCGAGCGCACTCACGGGATGCCTTCCGGTTTGTGATATTTCATGTGACTTTCCAGCTAGCCGCAGGTGCGTGAGTCTTCAAATCCATTGTTTTTAAGTGCAGCCTTTTTTTTCCCTTCTTATGGTGTGTTGAAATAAAAAAGTACAACATAAATGACTTACATTCTCTCTTGGGTACTTTTATTCTACCTTAATTTACCCATATCTGCTTTTCCTTGGCCCTCTTCCAGTTCACTGTTGCCGTTACAGAGCAACTGAAATCAGAGCAGAGAAGACTCGCGCACCGAGCTGCCCACTGCTGGAGTCAGACCCTGTGAATGGTTCCACCGCTCACACACGACCCAGGGAAGCACACGGCGTGATCAAGAAAGCAGGCAGAGTGCGCGCAGGGAGTTACATTTAGATCGTTGAGAGTGGGATAGCCTTGCTTCTTGGTGAGTAAAAGCGAGAACTAACGTTTTAAATGGTAAATAGGGGGAAATGGTGGAGTGACAATGAGAATGGGCGTTCACCATCTTAAGGGAAAATTCTTCTTTCAAGCCTTATCCACAAAGGGAAATCAGAAAGCGAGGAGGGTGGGCAGTGCGCTCAAACAGTAGGATTTCTGCCTACTTCCCCGGCCCCCAGATGCCAAAGGGACATTTTCCTGGCAACCGAGAGGCAAAGAGACCCTTGTGCAGGCAAGCGTGGGGATGTTCTAGCGTCTTGGCTCAGTCATTCTCCAATGGCACTGAAGGGTAGACCTCCTCGTCCCCGTTTCCTAGATGAGGAAGCCAAGGCTTAGGGTAAGGACGCTGCTCAGACTCCCCACAGCGAGAACCCAGAACCCACAGGTCTGTCCAGCTCTGCGGCCCGTGACACTGCAAGCAAGCTGTGGCTTCTCCCCAGAACCAAAGGGCTCACTGCACCCATGACACATATTTTCACGGAAGTTTGTGCCACGTGCTTTTTAGCTCGAAATGCTGTTCTCTTTATCACCAAGGATGCTCAGACCACAGACATCGGTTTCATTACACTGAGACCTTCGTGAAGTCCCCAGCTCCCCCCAAACATCGCTGTTTCAGACTACCTAGCTCTGGTTTCACTTTTACCCATGGTTCTGGCATCTGCTTCTCTCCTTGAAGGTAGCTTTCACAAGCGAAGTCTTGAGGACAGTTTGCTTCTAATGACACAAGCAGAAATCTAGGAATGCGCACAGCCCTGCGAACCCTTCGCCAGACCTCGCCTTACTCTGTGTTCGGAATAAACAAATGCAAGGTCTCATTCTCTCCTCTTTCCCCAGCTAAGAGTCAAGGCTCTGAGTGGGGGATGGGGGGGCAATGGCTTTGAATCAGTTTTCAGACTCTGGGGCCTCATTGGATCCTCCCGGTGACCTCCAGCTTCGGAGGGATGTCCATGGGGATATCACACGGAGAACCAGCAGGTGGAGGGGGAAGATGCCCGTGATGGCCTGAACTGGAGCTCCGGTTCTAACCCCCGCCCGGTAGTTCGAACTCAGTGTCCTGCCCGGCAGACTTACAGACGTGGAGGGGCGCACGGTAGTGCTCCTGGTCATCAGCCCCCGAGCCCCAGCAACCAAATGGTAACAGCTGGCCCTTGGTTTGCTTTTCTTTTCTTTCTTTCCTTCTTTCTTTTATCAAAATTTTATTTATTTACTTGTCAGAAAGAGAGAGAGAGAGAGGGAGAGAGTGTGCGCACAAGCAGGGGGAGGGACAGAGGGAGAGGGAGAAGCAGACTCCCCACCGAGCAGGGAGCCTGACATGGGGCTCGATGCCAGGAGCCCGAGATCATGACCTGAGCCGAAGGCAGACGTTTCACTGGTGGAGCCACCCAGGGGCCCCTGAACTTGGTTTTCTTATTCCATTGCCCTTTAAAGGAAATCTGTTTATGTCTTTTTAAATTAGGGGAGAAAAGTGGAATTCAGGAGAGTTGGGATCATGAAATGAGGGGCAAGGAACCCTTTTACACAGTGGTGACCAAAAGGCCCCAGGAGTCCCGACGCCGCAGCCACGCCGGGCGCCCAGAGGAAGGGAGGCCGTCGCCGGTCCACTGCCTGCGTGTAGATGTGGAGCTGCTTCCGTGGCCATCGGGTGCAGAAGGCCGGTCTGGCATGGGCGGTCACTACCCTCTTGGTGGACCCGGGCTTCTGGGCTGAAATCGCTGTCGGTACCTTGGAACTGAACCTCGAGTCTTTATCTAACGTGTGGGAGTCAAGTGTCACAAATCCTGGAGGGAAAAATTGACCCTCTTCCCCAGAGAGAGGCGACTGCCCCGCACCGGTCAGCCCTGGCTCCTGTTTTTCTTGCTCTGTGTTTGGTCCTGTGGCGCGTCCAGAGTCTGTTTCTGGCCTGGAAACCAGACAGGACAGCCTGCGGCTCTCCTGGCGGCCCCGAGCCTGCGGGACTGTCGTCAACGGCCTTCGACGCTGCCGGGACTGCGTGCGCTCTGGCGCGCTTAGCTAAAGCCCCACATGCTGGCTAACGGGCGCGGTAAAAGCAGTCCCCGCCCTGGCACGGGCCTCACCACGGGTGGAGAAGGGCTGCTGGGCTCCTTCTTGGGCAGCCAGAGAGCCTGCCCCGACCTTCCCAGTGTGATGGAACTGAAAGGTTGAAGGGTTGTGCTTTGAGGGGCGCCCGGGGGGCTCAGTGCGTTACGCCGCTGCCTTCGGCTCAGGTCATCATCTCAGGGTCCTGGGATCGAGCCCCGCGACGGGCTCTCTGCTCGGCCGGGAGCCTGCTTCCTCCTCTCTCTCTGCCTGCCTCTCTGCCGACTTGTGATCTCTGTCTGTCAAATAAATACATAAAATAAAAAAAAAAAAAGAAAAGAGTTGTACTTCGAGTGTGAAACAGAGGTGATGCTGTTTAACGCCGTCGCTGGGAAAACCACATCCAGGCACGAGGGTGGCGGCTGGGAGCGTGTCTGTGCATCTGACCAAAGGGGGGTGACGTTCCTGGGAAGAAAGTCCAAGCAGGTCGCCCAGGGGTCCCAGCGGACTGTGAGGTTTAGATCCAATCAGCTGCCCTGTCAGACTCCGGAATTTGGCCCATTTTGGTGCACGGCTGGGTTTCAGCCAGATGGATGTTTGGTTCTCTGCACCTGGAGGACCTGCATGGCCAGTGGCAAGGACACGTGGACCAGGAAGCATGGATGGGGCCGTCCTTCCCGTGCACGTGCTGTGTGCCAGGCTCTGGGTGGACACTGGCCACCCTCACGTATCTCCAAACTGAAGAAGGGTGAGCGCAGGCCCAGAGACGCGAGGGGCCCCCACTTTCTACGTGCCCTGGCAAGTGGCTGAGGTGGTGGCCTTCCTCCAGGACACCTGCTGTCCAGCGGTATGGGGCTCTGCCACCGGGCAGTCGAGGACACAGCCTTGTTTCTCTACGAACGGGTCAGGGGACCCTGGACGCCTGCTTGGCCTCTCTGGGCCTCACTTTTCTTGCCCACGGGTGGGTCACACCCCCGATCTTGTGGGCATGCTGCCAGGACCAGAGACAGTGTGAGTGTGTGGACCTTGAGGGGTCCTTTCCCGTCTCTGCAGCTCCTCCTTCCTGGGTCTGTTGGCCCCATCAGGAGATCAGGAAGAAATGGGGAGTTCTTTTTTTTTTAAGATCTTATTTATTTGACAGACAGAGATCACAAGTAGGCAGAGAGGCAGGCAGGGGGGTGGGGAGCAGGCTCCTCACTGAGCAGAGAGCCCGATGCGGGGCTCGATCCCAGGACCCTGAGATCATGACCTGAGCCGAAGGCAGAGGCTTCACCCAATGAGCCACCCAGGCGCCCAAGAAATGGGGAGTTCTTGCCATGGGATCTGATGGCTGAAAAGAGCAGGATTCAGAAACTCAGGTGAGCAGGAGCCTGAGGTTGGCCACAGGGTGACCAAGGGGCACAGGCCATCGTCCTGCTGTTCCGCTTCTCTGCCTTTCCTGAGACATCGGCGTCGTTGTGCTTTCAGACGTTCAAACTGAGATCGTCGGGGGCGCGGAGGGGGACTGGGTCCCTAAACAGCGGGACTGCAGCCCTGTCTCCATGGCCCCCGGGGTCTTACAGCCAAAAAGGAGTTTGCCTTGGGGCAAGCCTGATCTCCCCCTCTCCTGGGCCCCACGGACATGCGAGTGGCCCAACCCCACATGCACTCGGGCCCAGACACGAGGCTCAGAGGCCGGCAGGGGATGGGCTGCGGCGGCCGGCTGCTCTGAGGAGTGTTTTCTTGGTGGGTCAGAGATCGGGGGCAGGAGGCAAGCTCCTGCCTCAGTCCCCCGAGCGGCCACCGGGTCGGCCTCCGTGAGTCCCGTTACCCAGCCCATCAGCTTCCCCGCCCTGGCGAGGAGCCGTCCGGCTGCAGGAGGGGGGCCCACAGTGCCCGCCTTCGTCCGCGGTGCTGCCGGCTGCCCTGGCGCGCTCCCTCCCACGGCTCCCTCCCTTCCACACATACTTCATCTCTTCTCGTTGCAATAAGGATAACCACGGGCGCGATTCCGGGTAGCTTTACAGCTTAAAGGAGAGCGTTCGGTGATTTGAGGGGCCGGTGAGGACGGGAACGTCCCCGTTCCTCGTCGGGTTGGACGGCGCGTTCAGTCAGCCTCGCCGTGGCTCTCTCACACTGCACAGAAACGTGCTTGCTGTGACCCCCTGCCCCTCGCTACAGGGGTGCCCAACCTTGCCCTGCTGACGTGGGGGCCGGGCGGTCTCTCCTGAGGGGGCTGTCCGGGGCTCGGGCGTGCAGCGCAGTGTGCCTCCACCCGCTCGTGCCAACACCAACAACCAAAAATGCCTCCAAGCATCGTAGATGCTCCTGGGGCGGGGGCTAAATCCCCCCCGATTCAGAACTGCGTGCGTCGACTAAACCTAGACGGAGAGAAGCTGAACGCCAGGATAGGTTTTGGTTGGTGTCGTTTTTAATTAAAAATTCTTATCTCAATAAAGAGATGTTATCAAGATGTCTAAAAATTACTTCTTAAAAATTTCTGCTTTCTTCCCATTTAATTTATCCCTTTGACTGCGGTTCCTCTGCCCCGCACGGGCGCCTGGTGAGGATGGATGGGGGTAATTAACTGTGATCCTGGCGTCCTGTGTGAGCCGGAGAGGACACCTTCGCTTAAAGGGGAGGCTACGCCAGTCTGTCGCCTCTCGGGGAGACAGATGTTGCCCCTGATTAAATCTGAAGAAGAAAGAAAACCTGTAATTCGATTATCCGCACGGGGTGGGGGCTCCACAGGTGTGGTCTCCTCTCAGACCGGAGGCTTGGCTGCACATCAGGAAGGAGTGAAGCCGAGCCGAGTTTTGGGAATTAAGGGCGCGCCCGGGAGAGGGGCCGCACATGTCTTTCTCTCGTCGCCGCAGTGTTTTCTCAGACGGGCACTGGTGGTGACCCGCCTGGCCCTGGAGCTCGGGGGACCCTCCTCTCGGCCTCCCTGGAATAGCCCTGGGATGAGATGACCACGCGTGTCAGTCGCTGAAAACATGTCTGCTCGGAGGACACTTGAGTCCGAGTGCAGAAGGGGATGCTAAGCCCGAACCCGCTGCTCCGCCGCTGCCCCAAACCCAGGACCCCCCGAGCTTCCGAAGCAGCCGGAGAGCCGTGGACCGGAGTGCGCCTCGTCCCCACAACGCCCGTACCGGTGCGCCTGCTCGCGCTCCCCCACCGGCCTCGACCGGGAGATGTCCTCTCCGTGGGGGCACCCAGAGCCCGCGACAGGCCGCCGGCGTCTCCAGTGCCTCCGAGGACATGTGGGCGGGGCTCGTGGGCAGCAGGAGCCGGAGCAGGAGCAGGAGCAGGAGCAGCAGCTCAGCCCGGAACAGGGGCTCTAAGCTGCTGCCCACAAGGGGGAAAGGGCTACAGAGAAGGTCTGCAGACCCCGTCCCGCCTGGCACCCCCACCCGGGAGCACAGATGAATGGGGGGTGAGGGGCGAGGGGGCGAGGGAATCAGTACCCCGCCTGTGCGTTCATCCCGGTGAAATCCACCTTATGGAAATAAATGCGACCGTAAGGGTAGCAAAACAAGGACACGCAACATTTATCCCGGCCGAGCTCCAGTCTCAGGCTCTAAACCCATCAACTCATGAGCCTCATAGCAGCCCGATGGGCCACGCACGGTCAGCATCTCCATCTGAAGAGGGGAAACTGAGGCACAGAGGGGCTGAGTCACCTGCTCGAGGTCACAGAGAGGTGCCTTCCGAGTCACAACGGGAATTCTGCTAGTTGTGACCTTGACTGCAAGGTCTGGGCTCCCGTCAAAACTGCGTCTCCGTAAGAAGGAAATCAACTGTCTCGTCAATGCTGATCCCTGATTAAGAAAAGAAAGTCAGTATATTTATAATTATCTGAGAATCAGGAATGAAAAATAGCGGGCTTCTTTATTTAGCTCTTTCTCCTTAAATAATGCAGCAAAGGGAGAGATTTTTGTGGGAATGTATAATTTAATACAACTGAGTGAGGGTATGTGGACGTTTCGTCTGCTCCACTGTCTGACGGCACATTCTCGGGACAGTGGGGGGCTTGTGGGGAGCCAAGGCTGAGGGGTCTCTGAGAGCCCAGTGGGGAAACAGAGGCACAGTGACTCTTGGGAACAAAGAGCAGGAACGAGAAGTGTTTGATAGATTTGAGGCAGAGACAGGGACTGAGCAGTGCGAGTGTGGGGACCTCCCGGTGGGGTTTCTGGGTAGGAACGCAATGGGCAAGGGTAGAAAGTTCTTCAGAATTCCCAGTGTCTTCCTAGGAGGTCAGCACGGGGCTCGCCCCTCTGCTGTGGCTCTCTGGGCCCCAGAGCCCAGGGTTTGAACGGCACAGTAGAAGGCTTTTCATTTAGGATGGTAGAGGATCCTCCCAGCCCCTGAAATCCGTCCCCACACTCCATGGGTTTCCTCCTGATGTTCATCCAACAAATTCCCATCAACGCGGCACTTTGGAGCGTGACACATTGATTACCGTATGGACCTGTGTGTCGGGGTCCAGGCCTGACCTTTCTGCATCCTCTGCTCAGGGTTTCCCATGGCAGCGTGGGCCGTCCTCCCCCCATGGGGCCCTCCCAGGTGTGTTCATTTGCTTGTGGCTGTGTGACTGGGGCCCCCGCTCCAGGAAGCTGGCCCTCCCCATGGGCCATTCACAGCCTGGCTGTTTGCGTCTTCATAGGCGGCACAAGCACGTTGTTCCACGGAGTCTCTAAGGTCAGGGGATGGTGAGATTCTCTTATAAAGGGGCTTTCCATCACCGGGTTAGGTCAGGCCCACCCAGGTTGATCTCTATAGTCAACTAAATAGAGGTCTTAATTGCATCCAAAATCCCTTCACTGTTGTCATAGGATATAACGGGATCATGACAGTGACTTCCCATCCCATTTGCCATATTCTGCTGGTCAGAAACAAGTCACCAGTCTGCTGGCACCGGATGGGAGGGTTTTGCCCAAGGGTGTGACTCACCATAGGTCACCTTTGAGGGCGTCTACCACACTCTCCCAGCCCCGGCTCCGTATCCTTTCACAGGAAAGGCAGGGAGGTTGGAAGTGGCCCAGAAAGTTGGAAGTGTGTGCGTTTTGCTCAGATCTAGGGATTGCCAGCACCCAGACCCTGGTGCTTCAGAGGGTCCCTGAGTGTCCTCCTCTGTCTCACCACGTGGGTGTTGTGAGGGACCAGGAGAGAACGAGAGAACATGGGTACTCCTTCGCTCAGGCTTGAGTCGGAGACGTGCACGTGGCATGCAGCCCCGACGCATTGCAGCTGAGTGAGCAGATAGGACAGATGGCAGCCACGTGCCTCCCTGGCCAGGACGCAGACCCGCTGACCCACGCACCTGACAGTCTTTCCCATGTCACGAGTGGGGGGCGCTCACTACGTGCGGACAGTTCAGCAGAGCTCAGGTCCCCGCTGACAGTCCCCCTCCGCGCCCCCGACAATCTCAGTTTGAAAGTCCATGGAGGAGCTCCCAGGATGCCCTGGGCTCGGTGGCCCGCAGAGGGCACCTGCCCATCCCTGGTGGGGTGCCCAGTTCACTCATTCGGTGGACAGTCCTGCAGTGTCTGACCTGTTCTGGGCTCTGGGCTCACCCCCCGCCATGGAGTGTGGACACAGACGTGGTCTCAGTCTCTTGGGACTCACAGGCCAGCAGGGAAGACATCCCGTGACATCGGGTGATGTGTATTATGTGTCCTGCTGGGGAACAGTGTGCCCTGGAGGCAGAGAAAGCAGGGCTGCCCAGGGACGGCGGGACCAGCCCCCCGGGGACGTCCCACAGGCAACCATGTTTTCAGCAGAGACAGGACTGGGAGGCTGCTGACCACTCAGGGAGGCAAAGCCCGGGGTCTGAACAAGCAGAGCCTGCATGGTCCCCACCATGGAGCCCTCTCCACTGGCAGCTGTCCATCTGAAGTCAGCACACCCTCGAGCTGTCCCCAGCCTCCTGCACCCATTTCTTAGGAAGCACTCACACACAGATGATGGCTGGACGTCCCTCCCTCCCCAGCAGCTCCGACGAGGACAAATGCCCTGTGGGCTCCGGTCTGGGGCGGATTCCGTCCATCCCTCATTTACAGGTGGGAAGCCGAGAGGGGGGATCCCACGGAGCAGCGGGCGTCTGGCCCAGAGCCCCCAGCTCTCACAGAGGACATCCTTCTACCCAGTACATCTTCACTCCTTTGAGCTCAGCAGTACCGGGTGGGGGCCCCGGGCAGAGCACCCCCCGCCCCGTGACAGCCTCCTGCTTTCACAGCCCCCTGCATGGCTCTCTGCCCTTCCCTCCCCGCACAGCCCCTGCCTGGCCCTCTCCACTGGGGGTTCACGGGGCGAATGTCTGTGGGGACGGGGCAGCGAAGTCAGGAACAGAGCGCACACCTGTAAGAGGCCCAGAAGCCACTCTCACCAGAGCTTGGTGCGGGGAGGGCGGCGGTGGCATCAAAGGAGGGCACGGACGTGTCTCAGCTATTTGCTTCCAAGTGGGGGTGGGCACCCAGGGAACCCACAGCTGCCTGTCTCCCCAGGTAAACTAGAAATCCAGGCTTCGTGTGAAATATCCTATTTTTTTTAAGTATTACAAACAAATTAAAAAAAGAAAAAAAAACACAGTCTGGCATCATGTGAGCCAGAGAAATCAAATCGATGGGCCTCTGTTGGCCCAGACTGGCCCTCGGTGACACTGGCTCTCACCTTCTTGTGTCAGGTCCTGCAAGGGGCTGCGGTCCCTCCCAACCCGGGCCAAGGGGCTAAAAGGGGCCCTTGACTTCCACCAGAAGGCCAGGGTGGGCAGTCGAGTTTTCCGTGGCTGCTCTGTCTCTCTACCACGGCGGGCGGTGCAGAAGCGCTCTGCAGGCTGAGCGGAGAGCAGCACGGTGAGCCCGGAGCCCGGGAAGGTTCGAGTGTGTGGCAGGGTCAGGGGAGACTCGCTCTCTACCCAGCCAGTTCTCCTGTTCATAATGCAACATGGACAGCACGTCTCAGCCCTGGCAGGGGGGCTCGGAGCTGCCGGCCTGAGACCCGGTGTCCCTCCCCATCCCCACTATGCTCCACCCCCCCCCCAGCCTTTTCTTCTCAGGGACCCTCTTCTCTCATCTGCAGTGGAAAAGCAGCAGCAGCAGTGGGTTTCCTGTGATAGAAGCTTGTTTTGTTTCTGGACTTTTTATTATTTAACCTGAGCCCATGGGGAGGGAAGCTGATGCCCTATCAGGGAGCAGACAGGCAAACCTGCCGAAAAGCAGGCAGATGGTACAAAGGGTCCAGGTCAGGATTTGCTCAGGCCGAAAGATTTAATTTGCCTGACTGCTGGGTCTGTCAGAAGTTTCCACTGTAACCACTCGGGTCCTCATAAAGCAGAAACAGCAGAGGAAGGAAATGAAATCCTGAATCAATGTCTCTGTTTGGAAACATTAACTTATGTTCGGTGGGAAAGAGAGAGAGAGAGAAAGAGGAAGGAAGGAAGGAGAGAAGGAGGGAGGGAAGAAAGGAGGAGGGAGGGAAGGAGGGAGAAAGGAAGAAAGCTAGGGAAAGGGGAGGAGGGAGGGAAGGAAAGAGAAGGAGGGAAGGAGGAGGGGTAGGAGAGGGAGGAAGGAAGGAGGGGGAGGAGGGAAGGATGGGAGGGAAGAGGCAGAGAGGGAAGAAAGGACCGTAACTGTCACAGCAGGTTGGCCAAGGGAACCCATGCATGCGTGGACACGTTCACAAGGAAGCCCAGGGGCCCCAGAGGTGCTCTTGGTACCTCCCCCTCCTGTAAGCTCGCGCCCTCTTCCCGCAGGGACGGGATGACCTTCCAGCAGAAGGAAGGTGAGGGTGTCCTGGCCGGGAAGCCACAAGACCAAGGCTCCCTCCGCCGCCCACCCCCAGCCCAGGCCAGGGAGCCGCACCCGGGTGTGAAAGACTCTGTGCGCCCAGGGGTGTCAGGCGAGGAGGCTGGAAAGCCAGGAGGTCACGGTGCCCGCCCTGGTTCTTCCGGTGGTTGCTTCCCCCCGGCGGTAACACAGGCTTCTCTACTGAAGGACCATGTCCTGTGCCTGCCCAGGCACAGCCCCCCATCTCCACGGTACTGGCACCACACCATGCTTTTGGGAATAGACAGGAAAGTGTCGGCCTGGGGTCGGTGGGGTGGGGGCTGGGAGTGAGAAGCAGAGCAAGCGCTAGAAAGCACAGGGCGGATGGGGTGTCTGTGGCTTAGAGAGACACTCACAGGAGTTTGCAGATGGGAGCATGTTCACTTACTGTGCACTCCACTCCAAGCCGGGACGCAGGAGCTGATATCGCCTTGCTCCCCCAAATATTTAATCTTTGCAAAGGGAAAACCAGTAACTTCCCAGGACTGCATCCCAGCACGTGCACGTCAGCCTTAGGTAGTACAACCAACACCAAGCACCCCCAAAGGACGGCTGGGAGGGGTTCACCGCTTCTGGGGTACACCGTCCAATAACTCACAACCTCAGACTCGTCATGAGCAAACAACTGAGGTCTAACTGGCCAGTGCCCTCCAAAGTGCCAAGGTCACAAAGGTCGTGCCCAGACTGGAAGAGACAAAGAAGGCGAGATGGCCAAGTGTGATGTGGGATCCTGGACTGGATCCCAGAACAGAACAAGGATGGACGGAAAGACACAAAACTCTAATCAGTTCCGTGCACTGCAGCAAAGAATACTTTCCTGGTTTTGATGAAGACTATGCGGGCTATGAACGCAAGGGGAGCTGCGTGGAGGAGGCAGGGTATGCATTTGGCAACTTTTCCAAAGGTCTAAAATTCTCTCAAAATAAAAGTCATACCCCTCTGGGAAAAGAATCTGCTCCAAGGCATTCCCGACGTCATTTCCGAGAGCGTGTGTATCTTCCACACACCGACTGCTGACCTTTCTCTTTGATTCCTTATTCCCATTTTACTCGTGTGTGATGAAGTCATCAGTGTGCCCCAGGACATACGGCACAGGGCACAGCTGAAATCTCATCAACAGATTACCACACCGATGACGGAGGAGGACCGGTTCGCCCTCCCGTGGTTCGGGGAGCACGGCGTCTCACTCGTGGTCAGTGCTGAGCCGTGCCCTCGGTGCAGCGAGGGTCTGCATGAATGTAAAGATTGGAGGCCCAGGCAGGTCACTGGGGCTGTCCCTCTAAATAGGGAGGACAGACGCCCACCACCCTGGGGAAGGACAGCATGGGTGGCAGTCTGTTCAAGTGAGCTCAGAATCCCGTCGTGCAGACCTCAGAAAGGTGTGCACCTGCTGTCCTTGCGACGTTTCCCATGGGGCTGGGTCTGGAAAGTTGAGACGTGGCCCCAAGAGGGGGCTGGGGTTCGTGGTGCGGCCAGGTCCGTGTGAAGAACCAAATGCTCCTTCTCCCTGTGGGGAGCTCCCTGCTGACGAGAAAGCCTTGCTCCACAAGCAAAGGGAGAGCACCGGTCAGCTGTTGCCACGTGATGAGAACAGTGCTGTGTATCAAGGCACCCCACACCCAGAGGGCTCCCACAAGCAGCCCCACGCCTCACGCATGTGCACGCAGGTCCTCTGAGCTCAGCTCGTCTAGACTGGGTTCCGGTCCAGGCTGGGAGCTCAGTCCAAGTCTGACGTGTGTGGGCACCGTTCTTCCAGGACCGTGGACACAGTGGGCGGGAGCCACCACGCAGACCTCCAGTGATACGTCTGCTTTTTCACTATTCCGTCCACTCTACTGTCTGCCTGGTGGAGCCGCACCTTCCCAGCTTTCCGGAACTAGCCCAGCCTGTCCACACGTCCTGCGGACCTTCCTCAGCCAGGTGCACTCCCCGGGCCTAGACACTGAGGGGTCTTTCGACTGTGCACAAGCAGTTGGGGGACCCTTTCCCTGAACCATCATGGGGGTTCAGAGGAGGGTACATGTTGAAGCCAACAAACTGACTTCCTCTCAAGGTCACTGAGGACATTGGCTCTTTCTGTGGGGGCTGCCAAGCTGGGAAACCACCGTCTGAGACAGTGACCCGCTCCCCTGGCCACCTGAGGTCGGACAGGATGAGACAGCATAGACAGAAGCCAAGATACACAATGGGGAGAGGGCAAACCCTAATCTCGTCATTGAGTACCTGGATTGACCTGGACCTGAAGCTCTAAGTTCTGAGCAATAAAAACTCTCCTTATAAAAATAAATGCTGGGACGCCTGGGTGGCTCAGTTGGTTAAGCGGCTGCCTTTGGCTCAGGTCGTGATCCCAGCGTCCTGGGATCGAGTCCCACATCGGGCTCCTTCCTCGGCAGGGAGCCTGCTTCTCCCTCTGCCTCTGCCTGCCACTCTGTCTGCCTGTGCTCGCTCGCTCTCTCTGACAAATAAATAAATAAAATCTTAAAACAAAATAAATGTTGCTCTTTTTTTTTTCCTGTGACACATTCAACCAGGGTTTTACCAAAACACAACCATGATGCGAGAAGCGAGTGGCTCTCAGGAACGCATCATTTCAAACATGAGCTGTAACTTACATCTGGCATCTGCCTATTTCAAGTGCATGGTTCAAAGGTACTCAATGAACTCCCAGGGCCTTGTGGCCCCCACAGTTGTGCAGACCACCGTAGCAACAAGCCATTGAGCCATCTCTTCCCTCCAGTGGGACATGTGGGACGATGCCACGTGTCTTCTGTTACGTGTCCCAGGCTTCCTCGTGTCCAGGCTGGACCTGGGCCTGACCTGCGGGGTCTGCAGCAGACTGTACTCATGAGATCCTCCTCTGGGCAGGATGAGGCTCTCCAGAAGTTTCCTCTTGTTTACTAATCCAGAAGAGAAAACTGATAGATTGAAACACTGGAACTTTGAGAGGGAGATGACATCTCATATCTGGTCTAACATTCCCCACCGGAGTCAGCCTGTGGGAAGAGCTGTCCCATGGGGCCCCCCAGCCACACTTATCTGCACTGTTTGGGCTCTTTGTGCCACTGCTGGTGGGCTATGCTGGGGAACCGGGCTGGAGATAATCTGAAATGAGTCTCGCTGGGCGAGGTCTGTGGGTATTTCTGGTTGTCCCAGCCCAGGGGAGGGGCTGCTATCATCTGGTAAGAGAGCCCAGAGATGTTGCTCAGCATCCTAGGATGCACAGCAGACAGCAATGGGACCCGAACTGTCAGAGATGCCAGGGTTGAGGAGCCTCGCAAAGGAAACCGAATTCTTTACCCCAATGAAATATGCATGTTTTCAAAAGGTTTTTTTAAGGATGAAGGCCGAGTATGCCAGAGCAGATTGTTTTTCCTGGTGCCCAACAGACCTCTAATTTGCCCCAACACCTGACGGTAATCGGCTCTTCTCCCTGGTATGGAGGAGCCCCTGTAGGATGTCAGGGGCCATCGGAGGCTGTGCTGAACCCTCAGGAAAAGGAGCCCTACCTTCTGCGGATGCCTTGAGACTCTGTTTCTCTCTCATCACCCTGCTGGTCCTGAAGCTGAGCTTTGAAACGACTGACAGTTTGTCGTTGACAAACCCCCCCCCCACCCCAGGAAAAATGCAACTGAGCTGAGTAACGCACGTGCAAGCCCTGTAGATTGTTCCGCTCGACTTTGGTGGTCTGCTCTGAGCTTGCGGAGGACGCCAGGGCCGGGGAGAGCCTGCAGCCTCACAGGTTAGACTGCACGAGAGCGGACGAGCTCGGTGTGTTCACGGTGTGCTCACGGGGCTCTCGGGAGAGCCGCACACCTTCCCCCGCCGGGGGCCTCCTGGCCTTTAGAGCTGATGCCCGAGTTGCTGAAGACCACACGGGACCTCGGGCTGAGGAAGCCAGCGCACGACCAGGAGGAAGAGAGGTTCTCCGCAGGTCTCACGGGGGCCTCATTCAGTGCCGAGGCTCTGAGAGGGCACATTGGACAGACAGACACACCCTCGTCAGGGGAAGACGGCACCGTCTCCCATCCGGGCAAGCCGCACCTGCTAGCCACACACCACGCTCCGTCTCTCATCTGTTCCGTACAGGAGCCCTGGGAGCCTGGGCTCTCGGCTCTCTTCTGCAGATAAGGAATCTGAGCCTCCAACACACACGATTTTTACTACCCAGGAAGAGGCAGAGCAGTGATTCAAACCCAGGAGAGAATCTCAACACTCCTCTCTTCATTAGTCCATTTCAGAAAACCCAGAAGCTTAACAAATAATGGGAAAACTACACATACCAGTATTCTGGTAACAGCCACGGATATCTGGGGGGTCTTATCTTGATTCTCTGGGACCTTAACTTTTTCATGCCTTGGCTTGGCCACCTTCTAACCTGACTTCGTCGTGTTCAGAGTATCTTATGTCGGGTCCCTGCTGCCGGGACAGCAAGGCCACCAGCAGCCCCCATCCCCCGCCCCATCACTCCAGAGTGGGGTGACAAGCCGACAAGCTGGGGGATGGTCACGTACAGGGTACACATGTCAGGGCGTCTCCGAATACAGTCCATGGAACAGAAACAGCTCAAAGCGGCTTGTTTTGGAGTTCTTTCTGGCCAGGGAAATACGGTTGAAGCCCGCTGTGAACTCTGCATCGCTCGTGGCACTAGGTGGAGGCAGGCTGGGTGCATGTGAAGTCGTGTGCACCCTGGACAGCGGGCTGACGGGGAGAGACGGTCTTCCTGGGTCTGCGGGATGCGGGGCCGTGGCCGCCCCACGTGGCTGCCTCATGACTTGGCCTTTTCATTCATGCGATCCTTCCGAGCGTGGAGAGAATGCTGGAGAAGAGTCGCTGTGCCCACACCGGGAGGGTCCTCCACGCCCTCGATGGCTTGGGACGTTGGGGTGGCTGCGGCCGGGTCCCTCGGGAGCCCTTCTGTCTGCAGCGCCCAGCGGAAGGGGAAGCCGCTTCCCAACCAGCAAATGACAGACTCCCTCCCCTGAGGCAGGTGCCGGAGGAGCAGGTCCCTGTGTGCCCCGGTTCAACCACAGTAAACCCCGCTCCTGCGCCGACTGTCACAGACCAACAACGGCTCAACTAGGCCTGATTGAATCAGACACCTCTGAGCACTGGCCACCCTCTCTGCCCACGGAAACATGACTGCCTGGTTCTTTAACACATATCTGAAGGTTTCAGCTGCCAACAGATATCGATCGATCTCAGAGCTTCCTCCCCAGATCAATACGAGCCTGCAGCCAGGCCTTCAGGCTTTGGGATGCGGGAGCTGATGGTCTGCACCTCCCTCCGACGGTCGGGCCGCCGGGGACCTGGGCGTCTGGGCAGAAAGACGCACCCGCCCCGCCCGCCTTCGCGGCTCACCTTGCAAGACCCGTGTGCCCGGGGGTGTCAGAGACGCTCCCAGAGGAGGCGAGATTACAACAAAAGGAGCTTCCACCGGGCTGATCTCCATCATCATCTTCCTTATCACCTAAGCGGTTTTAAGCTGACGCTAGTTAATGAGATCCACACCGCTCAGATCGACTTCAAGCTGTGACCCAGCAAGGCAACACCAATTTAGCCTCACTAAACATCCCTCCCGGTTTTTTAAAGTGCTTCATGCCACATAAATTAGACTGCCATTGAGATAATTGGATCCTTGTGGCTCTTAATTTTTCACAGATACGCTATTTTGAAAATAAATCATGAATCGTCATCTCGGAACGTTAAAGTTAATTTACGTGGAAGACGCTGCGTTACCACGAAGCCCGCGAC
Source organism: Taxidea taxus jeffersonii (assembly GCA_003697995.1). NCBI lineage: Eukaryota > Metazoa > Chordata > Mammalia > Carnivora > Mustelidae > Taxidea > Taxidea taxus. The sequence goes on along the minus strand of ML104545.1, from coordinate 113,957 downwards.
GTCTGCCTCTTCGAACCCGTAACGGACAGGCCCTCCTCGTGGCCGTCTGCACCGCAAGTCAGAGCTCAAATACCCGCCAGGTGAATCAGTTCAAAGCAGCCAGAATCCTTTTGGCTCGCTGTCGGTCATCCTTTTCAGAGACGGATGCATCCACGTGTTCACCAACTCGCCCGTCGGCGGAAAAGCATCCTGTTGTCCAGAGACAGAACATCGCAACGACCGTTCGGCACAAACGAACAGGTTTCTCCGGCTGCGAAAGAACTTGATTACATGTTTCAATGAAGAATAAAAGCGCGAGTTCCTTTTTCAAAAAGATCTGTCTCTTGCTCACTCTTGCTCTTTTTGGTCTGGAGGTAACACACCCAGGAGCACAGAGCAAAGAGCTGCGTGTTTGATGAGAAAATGCTAATGCCCGCCGGTCCCTAAGACGGGCCACGCCCGGAACCGGCAAACGGAAAGAACGAAGACCGCAGGGCCTCCGCGACGGCCGGCGAGCCCGGGGTACGTCAGGGGAGCAGAGCACGATGTCTGGGTGTCGGGGGGCCCGGGGACTCACCCAGGGACCCCGAGGAGATGCAGGGAGGTTGTTGGGTCAGGGAGGGGCCGGGAGTCCGCACGCCTGACAGGTTCTCTGGGATGCCGGGGGCTGCTGTCCCCGCCCCCAGTCTGGGGCCACACTTCCGGGAGGAAAGCTCCACACGACGAAACGTTTCTGAGTCCAGAGACGTGGACCCTCGCACGGAAAGGGTTTATCTGGGATCACAAGTGTTCATCTGTGGACTGGTCACACGTTTCCTGAGGCTTCTCGTGGAACGCCGGACCCTCTCACAAAGTAGAAACACTGCAGCGGACCCGGGGACCCCGGGAAGGACAGAATTAGAGGTCAGTGTGTCGCCGGCAGCTTAGTACTTCTCTTCACCCAGACTTTGTCACGAAGCACCCGCTATGGGCCGACCTGCCCGTGAACTCCGTGTGGCCCTGTCTGGGGCTTGTGGCCGTTGATGCTCCAGGAACCGCTGTGGGAAAGCAAACCGTGGAATACTCAGGTCCTGGCAGAAGCGTCCGACGGCTTTGTCAAGACCCGATCCCACCCAAGGGAGGCCTGCGTCTACGCACAGCGGGTCCCGGGTGAGAGGACCGAGAGCCCACCCCCTGCCCCGCAGTCGGACCACAGCGAGTTGCCCGCGCTGCCATTGGGATTATCACTGAGCCTATCTCCTGCCTTCTTCCCTTCAGACGGACTCAGCAACCCGACCCGCTCGTCACCAACAGTGTGGAGACAGGTTCGCGATGGCTAAGGTCGAGCTGCTGGGGATGGCGTGCGCGCCACCCGGTTCCATGTCGTCGTGCCCGCGGGAGTGGTTCCTTGTGGGTGACGGGACTGCACGGGATGTCATCCCTCCCCAGGCTCCGTTCTCGGTTCCCCGGCACAGCCGCCTTCTGAAACCTCATGGAACCATCACAGACAGTCAGCACGGGTGTCTGCGCAGAATTTCCACGGCCGATTGCGAAGGACGAATCCGTTGCCGCGTCGCGGCTGCCAGCCGGTGCGCCGTGTGCGGAACTCAGCGTCAGGATTCAAGCCATTATTCTTCTGCCTTTTTTTTCCCCGCCTAAAGATACACCTTCTCCAAGATCTCCCCACGCCTGACCTTCGCTAGACCTTTAGTTAAAAGGGGAATCATTTTCAGTGTCAGGGACTCGCCAACACTCCTCGCTCTATCACATTTGCTTTTCAAATGCGCAGCTGATGGTCTTGATGTGTTTTCCTATTGCTCGTGGCACTCGGGGTGTGTAGTTCAGCCTGGAAACATTTCCTTTGACTCTGTGATGTGTTCAAAGACAAGAACAAACCCCGGACTTCCTCTTTTCTTTTTTGGCCTTCCCCGCGCGGCGGCAGGTTAAGCTGTGATTGCCGGTGGGAGCAGAGACGAGATGCAGAGAAGGTCCCCTGACCTTCACGTACGCTCGCTTTCCCGGAGACCACATGAGACGCTCTGCAGCCCAGAAGCGCAGCCCTGAGCCCATCGTCATTTAGGACGCAAACTTGTGTAGCAACACGTTGGCCGCGTTGGTTCTGAGCATCAAATGGAGGCTTCTCACACTGACCCTCGGAGATGAGCTGCTCGGAGCCCACTGGCACTTCACTTCATTAGCCGGCTTGGTGACCTTCGCCTGTCTCCTCCCCCCGCCACACGGGAACCCTGCCCGCCCCACTGGGTACTGTGGGAAGGAGCCCTTGATGTCAGCGTGGGGAGCACTCTGGAGTCATGGAAGGGCCAAGCACTGAAGTAGCTGGGGGACACAGCACAGGTGAAGAAGGGGCAGTGGGGGGCAGGCAGGCTGAGGGGCACGTGCCACGCTCAGAGGACAGGGGACAGCGAGGCTGCCCAGCGCCACTGGGGCGGGAACGAGGACCCGAGAGCCCGAGGTCTGTGGACCGTGGGTGCTCAGCGGCCCTGGGCTGGTGTCCAGTCAGTGGGGTGGGAACAGGGCTACAGGCTGGGACCTTCAGATAATCCAGAGCAGAAAATCCCTCCGGCTGCAGGAATCTCCCACCTGCCCTTGGGCTCCAAGCCGCGAGGGTGTGCGGCTGCCGTGGCTCTTCACGCATGGGTGTCCCCAGGGTGTGAGAAGCAGACTCAGCCCCTTGGGGGGGTTTCCTTGTGCTCCGGAGGGCAGTGAGCAGCTGTGGAATGGGGAGGAAAAAGGGGGCAGCATGAGTTCGGGCACCTGCAGGGATGGCCAGCGAGGCCGAGATGTCCGGCTGGAGTTTGCCACGATGAGATCCGTTCAGGACTTGGTGCCTGAAGCCCGCTGCTTCCCTCTTTCCTCAGCTTTCCTTTCCCCAGGGCGCCCTGGAGGTGAGCAGCCTTCCCAGCTCTGGTCTCCCTGTGGATTACTCCTTTACGGGACATCGGGAGTCAGGCATTGTGTAAATACTTTACAAATCAATGTCTTTGCAGATGGGGAGACTGAGGCACAGGGGAGTTAGCAACGTCCCATCTGAGATCACAGAGCTGGGGGCGCATGGTGGAATGCCACCGTCGCCCTGGACTCTGTACCCTCAGCCATCCTCGGAGGAGGCCGGTCTGGCCTTCCTCTGAAGGAAGGGTTTGCACAGAGGAGCACTGAGCTAGCAGGTGGGGGGCTGGTCCCAGGGAGAGGCCTCCATGGGACCAAATACAACTCCTGCTGCCTTGAAGATGGAGAGAAATGGGCGTTCCCCATGAAGGGTACAGACACACATACTGTGAGATTCTGACCACGTATTTGGAGAAAATGCACGAGGAGGGGGTAGAAATACTAATTAGTTTTCCGATACTTCTGGATCCTGAAGGGACACGATCATGCAGAGGCCAAGAGCGGGGTTTGGGGCTGGGACCCGGTTCCCACTGACCATGTCCTCAGGGCATCCGAGGGCCTCTGTTCTCACCGGTCCTGTGGGCGGTCGGTGTCGCGGCAGTCTCTAGGGAACTGGGGCAAGCCCTGGGTGGACGTCATGAGGGTCCTGGAAGCGGGAAGTGGAAATCTGGGCAAGTGGGTGCTGCCAAGGGCTGCTCGGGCCCGGCGAGGGAGCAGCCGCAGACCGCTGCTCACCAGGCCCTGGGCAGCCCCTCGGGGAGGACCCCGAGGCTGCATTAGAGTCTATTAGCAAACGTTGTGGGCATCCATACGCTTGTTCTTTCTCTCCCTTGAGGGTCCCGTTGACCATTTCGGAAACCAGCTCACAAACACCACACGCTCTCGCTGCCACGGAGGGCAGCAGGCACACAGTGGGCGCTCAAGCCGTGTTTGCCGACACGAATCGTTCTTATTATCCCGTTCAAAGGGATGCTTTCTTGATCATCCGTCTTCAGGAAGCAAAGAGGGTGAGCAGCTTATTAAAGGTAGCAACCGCATCTGAAGAAATTTCTGTCTCCCTTTAGGCCTGGTTTTCAGAGTTTTCACTGTGAATAATATGGCTATTTAAACCAACAGCAAGTTTGATCAGCGGCTTCTCCCAGCGTGATGGAAAGCAGACTCTCAGCTTGTTTATAAGTCCGAGTTGTTTTTGTGTTTCTAAATTAGGTCTGGAACAAATAGCATGAAGAAGAGAGATCTTGATCTTCCTAAAGCTCCCGCCTGGGTCTCCCATGCCCAGAACCCCCCCCCCCGGGTCCCCAGCACACCTCTGCTCGCCGTGTCTCCCACCACACATCTGCCCCATTCCCCAGCCATATTCACGAAGCCGTGAGCTTTACTCCCGCTTGCCTAAGCGTCGCTGACGATGTATTATGGGCCAAACCTGTCCCACCACCCGATTCCATATGACCTATAAGCTAAGAATATTTTTTAAAATGTATATTTATTAATTTATTTGAGACAGAGAGAGAGCATGCTGCGGGAGGGGCAGAGGGAGAGGGAGAGAGAATCCTCGAGGAGACTCCCCACTGACCCTGATGTGGGGCTCAATCCCAGGACCCCGAGCTCACGGCTGAGCCAAAACCAAGAGTCAGCTGCTCAACTGACTGAGCCACCCAGGTGCCCCAAGATATTTATGACACTTTTTTAGACCTTATTTTCTCGTATAGTCTTAGATTTATAGACTAACTGAGCAGATAGTACATAGAGTTCTCTATATCTTCTCCCCCTCCCTGGCCCCAGGACACACATTCCCTATTAACATCTTAAATTAGTGTTGTACAGTTTCTACCACTATGACGCCTTGATACGTTATTATTATTAACTGAAAGCCAGTGTCTTGGGAGGTTCACACTCCGTGTTGTAGAAATTTGGACAAATACCTGGCTTGGGCCAACCATCGTAGCTTCGTACGAGGGTTTCACAGCCACCCACGTCCCTGTGCTTCACTTACTCAGGAAACCAAAAGGAGCATAATGCTTCATGATGTGTAAGAAATTATGTGAAATTCCAATTGCAGCATCTATAAATAAAGTTTTCCCGGGACGCGGCCACACCTGTTTGTTCACCTGTCGTCAATAGCTTCTTTCCTTCTGCAAGGGAGTTGAGAGGTGTGACCTGCAAAGCCAAAGCTATTTCCAGCAGTTAGAGCGTGCTGACCCCGGGTCTAGACCGTCAGTTCTGGAAAGCCTGGGATGTCGAGTCTCAGCACTTAGAGGATTTGATCACCGGAGACTTCAACTATATCCTGGCTGAATTAAGGCACAAAAGCCCAAGCCCCCACTGAGAAACATTAGCAATTGTTTCCAAAGCCAGGGGTCCCCAGAGCCCTCGAGTCCCTGCTACCATCCCGCTGATGGTCCTCATGGCTGATGTGTCGGCGATCACCTGATGGGGTTACTGGTTTGATGGCTCGTTGGAATATGAGCTGGACAGAATACAGGCAGTCCTGCTTCACGGCCGAACTATGCCGGAGCCATCTCTGCCACAGATGTCAAGGTGAAGACTGTGCTCCCTCAGGCATCACTGTACCACGACCAACACCTGCCCGTTGTCGGCACTGCAGGAGGGAGTGTCCCCGACTGTCCTCCAATTACGTATGTCTGTCCGTCTCCGGTAAGTAGATATTACCAGCTCCATTTCAGATACGAGAGGCCTGGGGCTTAGAGTCTTCTGAAGCCTGTCCCTGAACCTCCAGGTGAGTCGGCAGCTGAAGCAGAGAGGTCCGGAGCTAGGCAGGTGCAGACCTGCTCTGTTCGTTGATTTCCCTGGCTGGTTTTTTAATGACAAATTAACTGCCAAAGTTTCTAGGAGTCTCTTAGGCAAAAAAAAAAAAAAAAAAAAAAAAAAAATCACTTTCGGTCATTTTGTTAGAGACTTTGACCACGTGTGGCACAGAAGAAAAGTTTGAGAGGATTTGGAAGTTCTCATTTGAAGAAGTCTGTAAGAGCAAGATAAAAATGCAGGGTTTTCTGTTCCAATTAGAACTAAATGTTAGAATGAATTGGTATCAGGTCACCGTGACCCATAAAACTTGGCTCTTCTCTCAGTGTGAAGCTTTTCTTGTTGTTTTCACGGAAAGGACTTTTCTTTTAAAAACCTGGAAAATGCAAAAGAGAAGAAAGAATGGAATGCTTTTCTGCAAGGGGGATGCCACTGACTTCACATTCTGGGGCATTTTGTCCCCTTTGGATGAGAGAGAGCAATTTATGACTGAATTATTTGATTTTCGTAACTGTTTCTTGGCCATTGGCGTTGTTCTCTTGGCCTGGCTGGTCTCTGGGGGTGGGCAAGCTCCAGACGACCTCGGTGTTGAACACCCACACCACCACATGCAGCTGGGCATCCAACTGGGTGTTGGGTGTTGATAGAATGACAATTTTCAAGTCTCTGATGGTATCCTGAATTGTTAAATGTATCTCTTATTGGGGCTGAAGTGGACATTTTGTAACACTGGCAAGAAAACCCAGCTGGGTGGTATATTTCATGAGCTCTTGGATGCTACGGACTGAGCACCCCCTCCCCCGCCCACTGATGCAGGGAGGCCCCTGGCGAAGGGGACTCCCCCCTTCCCTTCCTAAGGGCAGCTGCCGTGTGCTATCTCCTTCTGGCAGGAGTGTGGCAGGGGACCAATCTGAGACCACACAGATTTGCGTTTGTTTTTAGGCGACCATATTTTCTCCTTCCAAAAATGGTCTTTGCATTTATCTTTAGTTTATCATCTTAAATGCTTGCTGAAATGTGTCTCAATTTGGCCAATTTTAACTGATTTTCCTTGGAATACGGGGCACATTTGTCGCCTATATTCAGAGATCTTTATTATGTTTGCAGCAATTTTTCTCTAGTTAGTCATTGATGATTAATTTTGTTTTGGTAATTCTGGTATTTTCCTTAGAAATGTCTGTACTTCTTACTGTTGGTTTCTTACCTATAATTATCCAATTTGTCCTATCTCCTCAACTTTCCCACCAGCATCCTATGAGAGCATCTAAAATTCTCAGATTTTCTGTGCCTTTGTGAATAACGTAACGGGACCTTAGGAGAACCTGGTTTAAGGAAAGACGCCGACCTGCCACCATTTTAAACTCCCACTGCGTGGCCTGGTTCAGGAACCCAGGAGAGTCCTAAAGGATTCCAACTTGACTTAATTAAAAAAAAATCTTACCCACCAAATAGTAATAAAAACCCAGGTTTGATATCATAATAGAGAGGTTGTTTCCCTTATGCTCAATAAATACACTAACCCAATCACGTGACATAAATCACTTAGTCATTCTGTAAACTGACATACCAGGTACACTTTTCTGGTTCTTGGGATAGAGAACGAAACCCAGACCCCTGATCTCCTGGGGGAGACGGCCGACAAGCAAAACAACTTATCGAATGGTTCAACGGTCCTAAGTACTTAGGAACAAAATAAAGAGAGAAAGTAACAAGGGCCCTGGGGGCGTGTGCGTTCCCGAGGCTTCCACGTGTATAGCTGTGTCCTTCTGTGTTCCATGTTAGGTTCTGACACTCAGGGGCTAACACCGACCACCTGTTGGACTAAGGTTTGTGCACAAATGACATGCTTCATGCCAATGAGTCCCCACAGGAACTTCCTAGCTCGAGGCCCCATGTCAGAGACACCTGTAGGGCAAAGGAGCCCTGCTCCTTCTCTGGGTGGCCCGTTCGCCCGTAGGCCAGCTTCCCGACTCCCACACACGGTTAACTCCCCTCCAGGGACTAAGCGATGCAACAGAAAGGAGGCCCAGTGTCCACTCCGACCCTCTCTCCGGGCAACAGGAGGGATGGCTGCCCTGGGGCCATCTTGCCGCACCTGAGCCCCGAGGTTGTGACTTAGTGCCGACCCAGAGCAGAGCAGGCCAGAGTGTTAAGCAGACAGTGACAGCAAGTCGGTTTCAAGCCTTCCAGAAGAAATAACTGTTTATCCCAGAGGCAGAGACGCATCAATCCTGTGCTCCTGGTCCCCATGGGAAGTGGGTAGGAAGCAAGATGCTCTTGAAAATGTCCACATCTGAATCCCAGCAACAGCTGGGCTAACAGGGAACAAGTACTCTGAGGACACGATCAAGTCCAGTATCCTGAGATGGGTGGGTGTCCCGGAAGGCCCAGGTTGGCCCAGGCTCATCACAGAGGTCCCTAAGTGAAAGCGGGGGATGGAGGCCTGAGGCCGGGCTGGGAGGGCTGCTCTCGGTGGTTGTGAAGAAGGAAGGACCCACAAGCTGAGGAACAGGGGTGCCACTAGGAGCTAGAAAGGCCCGAAACGGATTCTCCCCAGGAGCCTCCAGAAGGAACCAGCCCAGCTGACACCTCGATCCTGCCCCGTGAGACCGCCTGAGATGCGACGCCCAGAACCGTAAGGTTTGTGTTGCTCCGACTACGTGGGGGCTGCTCCTTCGCACCAGCAGCCATGGGACAGCAAGAGGGGGGCTCCTCCTGGATTCCCCCCGAGCCGAGTCGGGCCGGCAGAATGGACTCACGGAGCCCCAGGCCACGCTTGCTCGGCCCGCGGTCCCAGCTGCAGGCCGTGGGCTGCACGGGCAGGGACCTGGGTCTGTCTTGTTTGCTGCTATATTCCCAGGGTGTTGGGGACACACCCCTGTCGATGTCGAATGACTGGAACAAACAGGGTCCTGCAGAAATACCGTGTTAAAGACAAGGGGTTGGGAGCAGCCTGCTTTCACCTCCATACCCAGATGTCCTTTCCTTTAAGGAGATAACCTTGTGCCACAAGGGAGTAACACGCCAGCTGTACTGAGCGGGATTAAATCTTTGTGCTAGAAGAATGATTTATGCTCCAATAAAGCCAAACAAAACCTAATTGGGTAGGATGAGACCACCAAAAATTATGTTCACAATGAAAACCAGAACAAGAACTAATTACCCCGGTGCAGTGTTCCATTTAGCTATAATTCTACAGTCAATTAGTATTCTGTTTAATTGTACAATTAATGAACATATAAATTAAATTCATAGTTTATTTCTACCACTAAATTACTTATTTGAATTGCCTCTCTTTGGAAAAAAAAATAAGGGACTCAGCGCACACGTTATTAAAATGACTCGGTAATGTACATTCTGGGCACGCCTTAATTGTAAAACAATTACTCCTTATTATGGCTGGGATGCCGCTCGTGTTATTGGGAGCTGAATAATTTAATTTTCTCTTAGCAAATGAACAGGTAATAGTCTCCCTGACTGACATACACTTCTCCTGGCAGACTTCGACTCCCATCAGCAGACCCCTGCCGCCCAAGCGGTGCCTGGGAAGGTGCCAGGGGACACAATTGTGTGCGTTTCCCTATGGGAGGCACAGCCGGGATTCATGGGGGTGAAACCCACTCGTGGTCGGTGGGAGAAACTGCTGATAAAGATCCCAAAGCTGCTTCCCCAGCCCTCTCTGGCCAGCGGACACAGAAGGACAGATAGTAACAACAAGCCCGGAGCTCTCATGGCCCTCCTACCCCCTTGGCCCCCTGGAAAGCCCGTCTCCAAGAGGACCCAGGGGTGTCCAGTGTGTGGGTGCTCACCCCTGCCCCTGACTGGATGCTGGTCCACGCTGGCCCCCACGGAGACAGCACGGGGCACTGCTGTGTTTGCATGGCCTGCTTCTCTCCCCACTGTGGGGGCACTGGTAACTTTGCCATTCCAGGGTTCATTGCTGTCCTGTTCCGAGAAGGCGCATGGCTCTGTGCCCCTGGTGTGGCACAGCAGAGGGGTCCTGCCGTCTTGTAGAATTAGTGCCCCGCTCTCACAATCCACTGCCGGCCCTCCCGTCAACACCTGCCCGCCCCGGCCACACCGTGCCTGGCCCCTCCATCCACTGCTTCCGCCAACAGGGCTCTCTCTCCAGCAGGAGCCCCCTCTGACCCATCAGGAAGTGGATTTCTGACCCAGGCACCCTGCCGGCTCTCTAGGTACCCTCCCGTGTTTAGGCTCACTCTGGGATCCCTACTTCCTCAAAGGAAATCCTTGCTACGTGCCACCGTGACATCACGGAGACTGGGGGCGCAGGCAGCTCCAGCAGTGTCCATGCAGGTGATCTTGGGCGAGACCATGGTCTTTCTGAGCCTGGCTTCCTCATCGGGGAAATGGAGAGGAGGGCGTTTCCCCAGAGGCCTGGGAGATGAAAGGAGTGATCCCGTGCAGAGCGAGGTGAGCCCTCTGGGGAGTTCCTGCTTCCCGATGTAATCAGACTCTGCTGCTAGGAAGCCTCAATGGTGTCAAAAAGCAGAAATCCCATCAAACCAAAGGACTAAGGTGCAAACACCAGCCAGATGCCGCAGAGCTGGAATTAGACATGTGGGAAGAAAGTGATCTGGGAAGTAAACGCCCTTCAATCCAGTTCTCTGGAGATGTGCGAGGCCCAGGTGTGTGATGGATCTGGTCTGTTCTTCACGCTTGAACACCATCGGAATCGTCTGGTACAAATGGAAACCAGAGGCCCAGATTCACCGGCTGGCACGCGCGTGTGCACACGGCACAGCCCGGTGGTTCTGAGCACCAAGACTCGGGCGGGGAGCCGGCGGCTCCTCTCCTGTTCCCAGACAGGTGTCAGAGCAAACGCAGCAAAACTGTCAGAGGTGAGACTCTACTTGGACCGGTGCAAGAGGGGCCCAAGTCCCAGAGCCCAAGGCAGGAGAGTGTGTAAGCCCTGGGGTGACCTCCTGGAGACGCCCTGGGAGACCAGATCCACAGGAGACCAGTGACGTGCAGAGCGCAGATGTGATCTCTGTGATGTGTTTGCGAATCGTCACCTGGAAGGAAGTTGAGGCTCCCCTTCCCCCCGGAGGCTGGGAGACAAGGCTACAGTCTCCTTCATTATTTCCTTTCAAAGAGGTAAATCCCGGGTTCTCGGGAAAGGTATTTCCTGGGTTGTAAAAAAGCAAGAGGCTGGGAGGTAATTTGCACATATTTCAAAGGGGCAGAGGAAGCATTTATAATTGCGAGTTTCCTAAAGTAATCGCTTGAAGAACAAGAAAGCTAGAAACCTACAGGCAGGAAGAACTTGTCTACCATCTCGCCTTGCTGAGGGCAATGTCCTGGCTGTCTTGCCCACAGGGGAGTGGGCTCTGGGTTGCAGACGGGGGCCCTGGGGACACTGCTAGCTGTCTCTCCTCTGCGGTCGGCTCTGTGGCACCAAGGGTGAAATTGGTCTCTCCAGCAATCAATCCCCCCAGCCCTAAATCCTCCGCAGTCGTGTGCCACACTGCGGGAGCAGTCCGTGTTATTAGCTGTCTCTTAATAACCTTTGGGTCAGGGGTGTTATTGATGCTTGGGTTTAATTCAAATTATAATGGGATAAATCATCTGCCATCTACAATCCCTGTTTATTGAATTCCGTATGATCCATTTAATTTAGACCCTCCCAGCTCTGAAGGTTGAAGCCTATTGAAAATCCGTCTCTTTATCCTCTCATGACCTAATTTATGTTTTCCCCTCTAACTTCTCCACCTACTTTATTGCTGTCATACCCCTGGGGGCTCTGGGAGGCAGGAGGCGGGGCTCGCGAGGTGAACATTTTTATTGCTTTCTTTGGTCTCCTATCAAAGCCAACCAGATGAAAACAGACATTCGGGACCCCTCGCAGCCCCCTCCCCAGGACTTGAGGCTCTGTCCCACAATACATGACCCAATTAACATTTCTCGAGCATCTACTCTGTGTTTAAAATATTTTCGAGAACACAGAGTGCTTCAGAAAACAGCGTGGCACCCACGGAGAGGCAGAGAAAACTCCCTTCGAGGAACTCATTGCTCAGCGGGATTCTGACGTCCCTGGGCGGAGCGCGTTAGTGCCGCAGAGAGAAGGAAACGCACAGAGCAGGCTGGTGTCTCCCCTGGGGGGCCGGACTGGGAGGGGCAGGGGAGAGAGGCCCCCGGAGCTCGGGCTAGATTTGGAAACGAGGAGGGCGGTGGAGAGGAGAGAAGTGGTGTTGAGAACGGATTTCTCCAGCAGGTGCAGACTGTGGTCTGGGAGGGTGATCGGGTGGAGTGGGAAGCTCAGACAGACGGACCTCCCACAGACCGCAACCGGGAAATGGAGGAGCCCTGGGGTGCCGAGAGACAGGACACTGAGCACCTCCCGGAGAGAAACAGCTCTTAGCCTTAGAAGGCGGCTGACCGTTCACAGTCGACCTCGGGAGCTGGGCTCCTTAATAGCCGCAATCCTTAGCCACACCTTGGAAGCAGGGGAATCCGAGAAGGGCCATCGGAGCTTCTCCCAGCTCACGATTTGAGGAAGATGAAAACCAGGCGCTTAGCTGTCTGGGAGGGCAGGTGATCGGCGTGGGCTGACGGGAGGTAGCTGTGGATGGACATCAAGAATCGCTTGCCCCTCACGGGTGAGGCTCGCATCCCCGAGTCTGCGTTCCGTCCACGGGGCCGGGCTTGTCACTGGGCACAAGCGCAGCCCTGCTGACTCATGCCATTTAATTACAGGCAATTAGTGTGACTGACAGCCCTAATTAAGCCCTTACCTGAACGGGCTTCCTCCAGCTGGATCACTGCACAGAGAGGCCTGCCCTACCTCTGATCTCTTTGATTTCGTGCTTTCTCATCGGGGCTGTTTTAAGTCTCATCTGAATTTCCTCATCACCTTTAATGAGCATTTTTATCCCATTTCTCCTAACGATTTTAAGACACTAGTGCAAGGTGTTCACTTAGAGAGAGAGAGAGAGAAAGAAACCGTTTCTCTATTGTCAGTTGAGAGAACTCATCAGTACAGAAAGGGATTTTGTCTCAAAATTGCTGGACGCTTGGAACAGCCTCCGGTACCTCAATGCTCTCAGATACGATAATACTGGTGTTTAGCTCAAGATGGCTGGGAGGTGATCCTTCTGTTCCTACATTTTTTAAAAGCCAGACCTTCTATTTTTATGAGCCTTTGAAATCCTTATACAAACCAGACTCTTTGGAAGGGATTAATGGAAGAAAAATGACTTCCTATTTTAAATTATTTGAGCTTTTCCTGACTTCTGAGATCAAACGCATTTAAAAAACAAATGGAGAATTAAATCTTCCATAATTTCATTTTGACGGTGATTTTTCAGACCGGCCCCACTTCGGTGCTGTGAGGTTCCAAGTGAGCTGATGGCCACCCGGCGGGGCTTCCTCCCACCATTCTGCAGGGACGCCGGTGTTCTTTGGTGACAACCTGTTCTGTGAAAGGCAAGTATTCCTGTGTGTTTGCTGTTGGGACAAAACACACACACAAAAATGTGTCCTCGGTCACGGCACGTCTCCCGCAGGCGTGGGCTCTTCTTCCTCCTCTAACCCGTTCTGGCTCTGCCGTTTCTCCTGCGCCCATCTTGCTGCCCTGGGCCAGCCTAGAGCCTCTGGCCATATTTGCCTTCACAGCCTCCTACCCAGTGTCTCTGGCTCCTGCCTGGCCCCGTGCCCTGGGCTCGAAGACGAAGGCCTCGCTCTTCATACACCAGCCTCCCTCATCTATTCCAGCTGCCCCGGGGGCTGCCTCACTGCCCCCGACTTCGCCCGTCGCACTCTGGAGCCCAGAAAGCAGCCTCGCGCTCCCATCCCGCCCCCATGTGGTGTCCTTCGGGGCCTGCTGAGCGCTGCGTGGACCTGCGGCCCCGGCGGGCTCCCCGCCCCGGTCCTGAAGCTGCTGCGAATGGAAGAGTGACCTTCCTGCTCTGAGTCCTCGAGCGGGGAGCCCTGACCCGTGCGTCAGCCGTCCGATCAGTGCAGTGGTCTGCAGCCTGAGAACTGTGCGTACTTCACGAGGGGCACATCCCACTCGGGCCAGAGCGCACCAGCTCGCCCAAGGGCCACAGCTGCCTGGTGGACAAGAAGGTCTCCTCGGCAGGCGCCCGAGGGCCGCAGTCACCACCCCCGCACTGCGCTCGCCCAGAAGCACACCGGGCAGGTTGACGTTGCAGCTGATCGGCCTTGACTCGTCACGTAACATTTCCACTAAACAGGGGTCCGAGCTACTGTTCGGGCCGAGAAATCCAGAAGACACAGAAGTACCTAAGCCTCTGCCTCCGGGAGGGCTTTTTACAGATGGTGGATGAGTGGTTTCATGGCTAGCGAAAAAAGTCAATCAAGAGGGAGCCAGCCTGTTGGTGGAACAGCCTGTGTCCCCTCACGGAAAAACCAACATCAACAACCCACACAGGAAAACACCTTCATGAAAGCTCTGGGTCCCAGGTGAGAGACTGCAGCGTCTGAGTGGAGAACAGAAATGAGGAAACGCACATTGAAAGCGGGGGGCAGCATCCCCCCAACCCGGGCCACCCTTCCTCCCTGGGAGATCTCCGGCCTCAGCGTTCAGCCTCGGGGAAGGGAGTGAGTGAACATCTGCCATGGCCCAGGTTCACGCCGCTAGAGCACGGGCAAATGGCCTGCGTGACATTTCACCAGAGAGACAGACAGATGGCTGGCAGGTACAGTAACAGGTCCTCAACGTCACCGACCGTCGGGTGGACGCAAGGCAAAGCCACAATGAGATACAGCCTCCCATCGGTCCGGAGCGCTGTTCTTAAGAAAAACAAGATGACAAGAGTTGGCGGGGATGTGGAGTCCAGGAGCCCTGCTGCACCGGTGGTGGGAATGGTCTCTGATACAACCGTTAGGAGGAGCAGGAGGAAGGGTCCTCAGAAAATTAAATCTACATCTACCATGGAATCCAGCAATCCCACTCTGGGTACTTACCCAAAAGAAATGAAATCGGGATCTCCTAGAGGTAGCTGCACTCCCACATTCATCGCTGGGTTGTTTACAACAGTCAAGATGCGGAAACAATGTAACCATCCACTCACGGAGCGGGTAGAGGAGACGGGAATGTACACACAGTGGTATATTATTCAGCCTTTAAAAAAAGGAAATCCCAGCATTTGCAGCAACATGGATGGACCTTGAGGGCATTATGCAAAGTGAAATAAACCAATTGCAAAAGACAAATACTGCATGATCTCATGTATATGTGACATCGAAGACATGCAGACTCATAGATGCAAATGGTAGAACTCACAGAGGTCCCCAGGGTTGGGGGAGAAGGAGAAGGAGAGGGAACCTCCAGCAGACTCCACTCTGAGTGCAGAGCCCAACACGGGCTTAATCTCATGACCTTGAGATCAAGCCATGAGCTGAGGTCACAAGTCAGCCACTACCCCACTGAGCTACCCAGGTGCTCCACAGATTTTTTTTTTTTAATTTCTTTTCAGTGTTCCAGAATTCATTGTTTATGCACCACACCCAGTGCTCCATGCAGTACGTGCCCTCCATGATACCCACCACCAGGCCCACCCAACCTCCCACCCTTCTCCCCTCCAAAACCCTCGGTGTGTTTCTCAGAGTCCACAGTCTCTCATGGTTTGTCTCCCCTTCTGACTTCCCCAACTCCCTTCTCCTCTCCATCTCCCCATGTCCTCCGTGTTATTCCTTATGCTCCACAAGTAAGCAACACGGACATGACTGGAGGAGATTATGCTGAGTGAAATAAGTCAAGCAGAGAGAGTCAGTTATCATATGGTTTCACTTACTTTGGGAGATGGTTATTTAAAAAAAAAAAGAACAGAACTCTTTTTACTGGGAATAAAAATTTCATTACAAACTAGTTAATTACTAAAAGAAAAAAAAAACCACCCGGCTATAATGTGGGAACTCTCTTGGTCACCCACGTCAGTTAGATTTTATTCTGAAATCCAGTGTTCTTAATACATCAGTTTGGGGAGTTGGAAGGAACCCACGACAGTTCCCAGTTTTAACTTTTTTTCGGTGACTCACTGAGTGAGTAGGTAGAGACTCCAAGATGATTCCCAAATCTGCTGCCAGCTCTGGGCCCCGGGGCTTCCCCATTTCTTCCCTTATTGGGGTGAATTCCTTCCTCAGAGACGACCATCCCTTGTGTTCCAACAGGGAGGGACCCAGCAGGGAGAATCCAGTTTGTTCCAGAAGCTTCAGCAGATAGGATGCCGGCTGAGAGCCCGCCGGTGTGAGGGTAACGGTGCTGTTTCTGGTCACTGGGGATGAGGGACTCCCCGGCCCTGGCCACGTCATCACTACACTGAGAAACTGGCAGGGTTGCAGTGAGGATTCAATGAGCACTTAGAAAAAGTCCTGAAGCAGTGACATTTATTTTTATGTTCAAATCAGTTTTCTTTCTGTTCCTCTGTGGTGACAAACCCCTCTAGACTCTGCTCCCTGCCCTTGGTCAGTGGTGGGGTTGGCATGGGGTTCCCGGAGCCTCATGTGGGACCTGGGCATCATTGGGGACTGTCCTCCCTGGTTAGGAGGATTGAATTCACCATTTGAGAGCACATTTTACTGGCCAGAGCAGGTCCAGTGACCAAGCCTGGCGTTAGGGGGCAGGGCAGTGGACTCACATTATGGGGGAGAAGGGGCAGCGAGTACCTGGGAGGACCACACCAACCCCCACAGCAACCCTGATGCCCCGTTCACACACGACAGCACCCCTCTCCGCAGCCGAGGCCGTGCAGTCAGATCTTGGTAACTCTCTCTACTTTTATTTAAGTCAGCCTTCCTTCCCTTATGTCTTATTAGTAGGACTTACAGTTTGCATAAAATACTTCTCTTCTGTGTTTAGGACAGATTTCTCAAGGAGCTCTCATGAGCTCGTGTCGCTGAGACAGAATGCTAGGAAAGATCGTTGTGAGGCGGCCTCGTGAGGAGGGGTGGCAGCTCTCGCCTCCGCAGGGAGGGACTAGGGGGAGCCCTATGTGCTCCTTGACCCAACAGCTGTTTCCTCGACCCATTTTATCCAACTAAAGAAAACTCAAACGGAGAGTAGTTCCCAAGTATCGAGGGTTCTGATCACTTGTGCACAGCATTCCCAGCTCTCTCAACGCCTACGTACAAGCCACACCCCTGCCGAGCCAAGACCCTCCAGGAGCACAGAGGCCAGAAATGCGAGCTCCCTGCACCCAGTCCTTGAGAGCAAACAGCTCGAGGTGAGTTGGAGAGGAGGCCACTGCGTATTTCAAGCCGGAACACTGCAGATCCAAGACCAACAGCCACTGAAGAGGTGACTTTGGGAGAAATAATTTCCCCTGAAAGTGTAAATTCAAAGCAACAAATAATCAAGAATTGGTTCTCCCATGTCTAAAGTGCGTCTTCAAGGATCATAGGTCTTGATTCACTGACAATGAACATAATAACAATCTCTGATTTTCAAGTTAGCCGTGATGAGGGTTTGAAGCACCCGTTTTCTGAAAGCGTGATATAGAAGAGGCCATTCGGTAGGCTTAATCGAGTTCTGTGCAGAGCTCGGGGAGGCATTGATATTCATTCTAGTGGCTATCAACCTGACCTTAGCCGAAGAGCCCAGGCTTATGCGAGGCCCATTAAAGCGTCGGGCGCAGCTCGCGCTCATCCTGTCTGAAAATTAATGATGTTATACGGGAACCACCAAAGGCTCGCCAACCGGACTAACTCGAAGGCTCCTTGCTTCCCAAGGCTGCACGCTTGGGGTAGAATCTGATTCCACTTTTTCATCTGAAACTGGGGAGATGCTGTGACCAGTGACAAGCTGGACACTGTTTATTGGTTTTATACCTGTACACATGCGTACATGTGCGTGCACACACACACACACACACACACACACACACTTTTTAATCTCTGAAGCCCCTCTCTTCCCCACCTGCCATTTTATCAGGAGATTCCATCTGCTTCTTCAGCGAGAGAGACAGGAGCGGGTCACACTTGGAGACTTTCCCCGCTTCTGATACACTAGGCAAGAATGGCAAGACCCCAAGGAGCAGAAGTGGTAGGAGAACAACGTAATCAAAACCACAGAACGTAAATGCACGAGGACACACTAACTCCCTTCCCAATACTTAGCTATGCACTCGCACAAGCAAAAGTTTGTGATCTGAAATCGTTACAACAAATTGAAGAGGACAGTGTGGGCCCTTTATCAATGAGAAAATGAAGCTTGGGGAGCTCGGGGAGGTCGGCCGGAGGGCATATGTGACTCGTGCATGACTTTGGGGACAACGAGAGCCACGGAGCCTGCAGACACCCACCCACAGGTCCGTGTCATCTCTGTGCAGGCAGCCCTTTACCTGACCCCGCTGGATGGAATTCTTACCAGCAGTGAATTCTTTCATTTTGCAGTAAAAGCAAGTTCCCTAAACAGCTTTCCGGGACAGAACATGTTTCTTTCTTCCTTGTGCTCCCCTGGCCACGTCCCTTCCGGTCAGGGCCAGCTCGCCGCCCCCCACCCTGCACCCTGACAGCTGAAAGCAGCTGGAGGAAAGCATCTCGGGCAGGCGCTCGATGCAGCGTCTCAGGTTCCCACAGCTGCCTCGTCTGGCGGTTCCCAGAGCAAGGTCCCTGGCCAGCAGCAACCGCATCACCCACCAAATCAGACACTGGGGTTGAGACTCCGTGGCCTGTTTAACTTGCTGTGTGCATGAGCTTCGGACTCATCCTCCCCACCCCTCCTTCCCAAACTCTACAGCTTCCTTCTGCTCTTCAAAATGGTGATACCTCTTCCTCTGGTCCCACTCGCAGCACAAGGCCTGGCTTCCCCCTCCACGAGAACAGAGAACGGTCAGGAGAGGACTTCCGCACCTGCTGTCATCGCCCCTGCCTTTGTGCAGCTGACCCCATGGCTTCTGCCCTCCCCAGGGTTGTGTGGCGGGCCCATGCCCTCCTCCAAGGTCCTGCCCTCCAGCCTGGCCCTGGCCCTCTCTTCTCTGAAATGCTTCAGGACACAGCTGTGGTCATCCACCCATGCCCCCTCGCTCCTTTGGATCGTGTTTATAATGTGAAATCTCTTCGTGTAGGATTCCTGCCCAAATCCAAGACATAGACCAACACCCAGACTCTCCGGATCCTGTGTCCCCCTCCAGCCTGCCTTTCATTGTCCCCTATATACTTGTTTTCTCTATGGAGACATCCACACCTGCACCAAGTTCCTCTCTTCCCCTTTTGTGTGGAATCTGTGCCAGCGAGCTCATGCCCCTTCGACTCCGGGTCCAGCTCTATGAAGGACCCCCACCACCTCCCACAGGGGCCCGGGCTCTCACTCAGCTCTCGCTCTGAGAGTCTGCAGCCCAAGCCCAGCATCTCACATTCTCCTTCTTCATGTGATCTCTGGGCCAAAGGACTTTCTTGGTCCTGCGCTTTCCCATCTCCTCTCCCATACTGGTGACTCCTCATATCTTTCCCCTCGAAGTGTGGGGATGCCTAGGGCCCAGGGCTCTGTTCCGTTCATTTCCTGGCCTCCAACAGGTCCCGTAGGTAGCCGTTCTCAACCTTGTGTGCACATCAGAATCACCTGGGGAGTTCTGAAAACTCTCCCTGCGCCCTAGATCGATTCCACTGGAGTCTCTTGGGTGGGACATAGGCATTAGTATGTTCTCAAAGCTTCCCAGGTGATTGCTATGTGCAGTCAAGGTTGAAAACCACTTTCCTGAGGGATCTCATCCTGTTTATGGCCAAACCATCTGCATGCTAATAGTCCTGCTTCTGGAGTCCCAGTGAGCCCCTCTCCCTTATGATCCAGACTCCTCCTCAGCATCTGCAAAGAGAAGCAGCTCACACTTAAGATGCTCCAGCTGAATTTTTGGTCCAGCACCCAAAATTCCACAATGGATGTCTTCATCTTAGCAGAGAGAAAATCCATCTTTCCAGGTTCTCAGGCGGAAGATATGGAGATGTCCTCAGACCCCTCTTCCCGTCCCCCCAGTTGGTAGCAAGTCCTATACTTCAGAGCATGTCCAGGGCCTGACCACCTCCCACCATCCATACTGCCACCCTGGGCCAAGCCCTCTCTGATTCTTGCAGCAAGCTACCTCCTGCTGCCAGTCTCTCCTTCTTCTTTCTTTTTCCACTTGGCCGGAATAGTCCTTTCAAAATGTGAGTCAGTTCTTGTCTATCCCATGCTGAAGAGCTCCTGTGGCTTCTGATCTCACCAAGGGCAAAACCCAAGGGCACCATTTCCTCCTTGGTGACTTTTTCTTAACTATCTTTGTATCTATAGCCCATTTCGTGCCATTACTAATCAGAGATTATCAAAATAGATGGCGGAATTCTTCCCAGCCACACACACAAAAAATGTTATCTCTTTT
Source organism: Taxidea taxus jeffersonii (assembly GCA_003697995.1). Classification (NCBI taxonomy): domain Eukaryota; kingdom Metazoa; phylum Chordata; class Mammalia; order Carnivora; family Mustelidae; genus Taxidea; species Taxidea taxus. Next base: position 93,993 of record ML104545.1, on the reverse strand, counting down.
CTACATGACAAGAAAACATTTTTAGATAGTTCTAGATCAGCATTTTCTAAACTTACTTGACCATGAAACATTTTTAAATTATAATATATTGATGGGACACCAAGAGGAGTTTATGAAATATAAATGCAGGCTTAGATTAAAGCAGACAGCATCAAAAAAGTTCTCATAGGTGAATTAATAGCTTAAAGAAGTGATAAAACTTTGATTCATATTCACTTGGCTTTAATAGAGAACAAAATACGAATTAGAGAAATCTGCTTATGTGTAAGTTAATGAGAATAAAATATAGGAACATAACGTCCTTTTTTTACACTGTGCATTTTTGTTATGAAAAACTGGTTTCTTGAATCGTGATGGGCGGTGGCAGTTTCCACAACACAGAGCTGCTTAAAATCAGGACCAAATCTGCAAAATCTCATCCCCAGATGAGATACAGGACCGGATCTTGTTCTGTGCTTTGTTTAATTAGTGGGATATGAACGTCCGTGCTTCTCTGTGCATGTCATGTGTGCACTTTTCACAAAGCGTAAACTCTACTCCCCCCACGGTGGGAGGGTCCTTGAATCAGGCCCCTCCAAAACTCACGACCCTTGGATTTTGTTTATTCATTGATCTGCTCTTGGCATTTTAGAAACCGGATCAGGGTATGCTTCACTTATGAGCTCTCGGCTGAGAAGTTCCCGACAGTTCAACAACCTCACGCGTTTCTGGGGTGGTTGTCGTTGTGCTTGCTTGTTTTGATAAAACTGCCCCCCTCCAGCCGCAGGTCTGTGGGGAACCAATTTGTGCAGTATAAATATTTCAGACACCATAAATGTTGAATAATGTCATAGATAAATGTGGAAATATTCAGGCGAAATACGGAGCAGTGGTCCACCAGCAGACAGCATCAGCCAAGGGAGCCCCAGCAAGCGCTCGGCCTTGGCATGTGCTATGGGGCGGCTCACAGCCAGAACGCCTGGGTCCACATCACAGCTCTGCGGCCTGGCAGCTGGGTGCCAGGCCCATCTCTGTACCTCACCTGCTGTATCTGTAAAATGGGAACAATGGTCCTAAGGGATTTACATAAAGGGGAAATGTCAGAAGCATTAGAGGAGTACCTGGCCTGTTTACGAGCATTAAATTATCTTTCTAAGATAGATCATGATGGAGTAATAGGGATAATCATGTTTGCTGTCTACACAAATGTCTACAGAATGCATTCTTAAAAATGAAGATTAGAGAACAAATGATCCAATCAAGAAATGGGCAAAAGACATGAACAGACATTTCTGCAAAGAAGACATCCAGATGGCCAATAGACACATGAAAAAGTGCTTAACGTCACTCATCATCGGGGAAATCCAAATAAAAACCACAGTGAGATACCACCTCACACCAGTCAGAATTGCCAAAATTGCAAGTCAGGAAAAGACAGATGCTGGCAAGGATGCAGAGAAAGGGAGACCCTCCTCTACTGTTGGTGGGAATGCAAGCTGGTGCAGCCACTCTGGAAAATAGCATGGAGGTTTCTCAAGAAGTTGAAAATAGAGCTACCCTATGACCCAGCAATTGCACTACTGGGTATTTACCCTAAAGATACAAACGTAGTGATCCGAAGGGGCACGTGCACCCGTATGTTTATAGCAGCAATGTCCACAATAGCCAAGTTATGGAAAGAATCTAGATGCCCATCAACAGATGGTGGATAAAGAAGATGTGGTGTATACATACAATGGAATACTATGCAGCCATCAAAAAATGAAATCTTGCCATTTGCTACAATGTGGATGGAACTAGAAGGTATTATGCTAAGTGAAATAAGTCAATCAGAGAAAGACAATTATCATATGATCTTGGAAATATGAAGAATTTGAGAAACAAGACAGAGGATCATAGGGGAAGGGAGGGGGAAAAAGAAACAAGACGAACCAGAGAGTGAGACAAACCTTAAGAGACTCTTGGTCTCAGGACACAAACTGAGGATTGCTGGGGGGGGCAGTGGGAGGGGTGACATGGTGGGGCCATGGACGCTGGGGAGGGTGTGTGCTACGGTGAGTGCTATGAAGTGTGTAAGACGGATGAATTACAGACTTGTACCCCTGGAGCAAGTAATACATTATATGTAAACAAATAAATAAATGCATGTCAGAAGTATGACCGTCCCTTCCTCAAAAAGGTAAAAGTAGAAGTCACACAACAAGCAGACTACTGGGTATTTACCCAAAGGATACAAAAACACTAGTTTAAAGGGAGACATGACCCCCACCCCCTGATTTATAGTAGAGACAATAGCCAAATTACAGAAGCAGCCAAGTGTCCACCGACCAATGGACAGACAAAGGAGATGTGGTCTGTATATACACGGAATAGGACTCAGCTCTACGAAAGAATGAAATCCTGCCATTTGCCAGCGGGTAGAGCTTGAGAGTGAGACGCTAAGTAAGTCGGCCAGAGAAGGACAAAGGCCATGCGCTCTCACTCATACCAAAACAAGTGAAGGGGAAGAAGAGAGGGAGCGAGGCAAACCGGGAAACAGCACCCTGCTGGTCACCCGAGGGGAGGTGGGATGCGGGGCAGCGGGATGGGCAAGGAGCGCACCTGTCCAGATGAGTGCCAGGCGCTGGATGGACGTGCTGAATCTCTACATCGCACACCTGACACTAAGGTCACATTGTATGTCCGCCAGCTGGAATTTAAGCAAGAACTTAAACAGAAGAAGTGGGACCGTCCCACTGGTCCAGAGAACAGCCACAGACCCGTTCCAGGGATCGGGATCGTATCGGGGAGACATTGCCTTGAAGCAGCTGATACGTTTTCCTGTCCTTGCACATGCGTAAAGCTGTCCACTGGACAGGGATCTGGAAATAATGGTGACATGAAGACTGTTTATTGGATGCTTTTGGCCCCACCACTAGGCTAGTGGGTCGGGGAGCTTGATTTCTAATTCCTAAGCCAGGCCTGAGAAGCAGCCATGGCATCTCCACCTTCTGTGCGAGGAGACGTTTGCTGACTTCCTTAGAGCCCTGTGGGGTGGTGAGTGGGGAGCCTGGCAGAGGCTGAGCCGTCCCTTCTGCCCCCGCGCCCCTGGGTATTGAGAAGACTACAACCAACAAGGCAGGAGAGACACTGAGAAGAATTGTGGAAGGCGGTCCTTGGGGGAGGACCAAAGATGCTGCTGGGGAGGTACAAAGACAGAGTCTGGTGCAGTTGGGGCAGAGCGGGGGTTGGCTGGGCGCAGCCCCAGGGTCTCCTGTGTGCCCTTATCCACCTCAGATACTAAGATCTGGGCTCTTGCTCCTCCTAACGAGGAAACACCACCACCTGGGGACCAGAAGAGGGGAAGGGGCTTCGGGGCTGGAGGGAACTGGCTGAGGGTCTCCAGGCACAAAATCCCAACTTCCAGGCACCATCTCAAGGACGGGGGACCCCGGGTTCTTTGACAAACCCTTGGTCCTCCTTGTTGCCTGACTCCTTCTTTTTATGTCTGTGCATCCAGGCAACCCCAGAGGCTGTGAGCCCTGACTTTCTCCCTCTCCAGCCCTTAACTAATTCATTGACCTGCTTTTAGCCCATCAAACTTTGAAACACGTCAGACTTTGAATCCGCCCATGGTTCTCACTCCCACCAACACCCACATTCACGCTACAGAGGAGGACGAAGCCAGCTCTGGCTGACTCAGAGGCTGAGTCACCTCGTCGCGGGGCCTCCCCCGTCCCACCCCACGGCTCGGCTCCCGGGGTAAACAGGCAAGAGAAGCCAGAAGTGTCCCCTCCCGGGGGAGCAGTTTGATGAGGCAGAAGGTGGATTCGTGCCTGATGCTAACGCCTCCACGTTAGTTTTGAACCGCCCCCTCCCCTGAGAAATACAGAATATTTAGACACACAGAGACCAAAAAGTAAAACGAAAACCGTAGACAATCTCGTCTTCTGCAGATTCCTAGGGGCCTTTGGGCTAGTGTGGACCATCTTGTACCTATGGCTCCGTAATCGTTTTCTTCCAACAAGACGCCGTGTGCCTGTTCAGTGTAATATTTCGGCCTTACTGTACCTTCTCCTGAGCCATAGGACGTGATGGAGTCCAGAACCCGATGCCGTCCACTAACTCCTGAGCATTCACGCTGTCTCCATGGGCTTCAAATATAAATAACGACGCAGGGAACATCTTTAAATATAAGTATTTGTACATATAATCCTATAATTATTGTTCAGTCTCTAATTAGAAGTCAAATTTCTGGGCTGAAAGGCGTGAATATTTTCCATGATTTCCAAAGATTTTAATTTGTATTTCTTTTTTCCTTTTAAAGATTTTATTTATTTATTTGACAGAGAGAGAGCACAAGGAGGCAGAGCGGCAGGCAGGAAAGGGAGAAGCAGGCTCTCTGCTGAGCAGGGAGCCTGATGAGGGGCTGGACCCCAGGACACTGAGATCATGACGAGCCAAAGGCAGACACTTAACCCACTGAGCCACCCAGGCGCCCCTTAATTTGTATTTCTAAGGGCCTCAGTGGGCATATTGTACCAATTTAATTTTTACAAATAATGCCAAGGGTGCCTCTACGGATGCCAACTTCCTTAAAATTATTCCTTATTTTTGATGTGATAATATTTTATTGGAGACAATAATACTGTCCTAATCTTATTTTTATTTAGGACAATGATATTTTATAAATGTGCTATAAGCATGTTAGTTTATCATATTTCATATACTTCTAATGAGTGGTGTCGCAGATAATCTCGTACATTTAAGAAGCACACGGGCGCTTCTTCTGAATTATCAGTAACAGCCCACTGACGAGCTCTATGAACCAATCTGTTGTTCGGTTTATGTAATAATACATAAGGCTCAGCACGGAAGAGCCAGACAATAGGAAATGTAGAGAACAGGATGCGTTCGCTCTTCAGCTTGTGCTCTCATCCACTTGCCACTCCCAGGAAAGAACCGCAGTGAGGACACTCAGGTGCGTCCTGCAGGAGGCCCTTCCGGGGGCCGGGGCTGGGTTCAGGTGAGCACGCGCGGAATGCTCTGGGCACGTCAGCACATCGTCCCCTGAGTGCCCACCAACTTAACTTCTTACGAAGGTTCTGGACACTGCCTTTGCCTCAGACTCCTATCGGCCCCAGACGGTTTCAGTCTTAGTTCTGTCTTTGCCCCACGATGAGCCCGACTTGCTGTTTGGACCTTCGTGTCCCCGACGCCTTCCACGGGGGATCAACCATCTTTTCCCATTTACTGAGCATTCGATTTCCTCCCTGAATGTCCTCTCCAGATCCTATACTCAGGTTGGATATGAGCAGAAACCATGGCGGAAGAGGCAAGTGGGGAGGGAACTATTTTTAATGAAAAAAGAATTCCTGGAGATAAACCACAGAAGGGGACAGCGGTACTCACGTACGTTTGTGAGAGTGCGTGTATGTTCCTTTCATCCCGCTAAATCACATGTGTGTAATTTAATATAAAATATTAAATATTTAACAAATAATAAATAACAATGTTATAATCTAATGGAGCATAACTAATGTATGAACATACATGTATTTCATTTGATTTCTTCCATTAGAATCATTTGAACTACACATAGACACATAGTTCCTATAATATTGCACTCTAACGTGTGTGAGTGTCTATCTAGAGGATTTCTGGTTTTGAGTGGAATGGAGCACTTGTCTAATGGCTGGGGGAGGGAGAGCTGGAGAGAGAGCCTGCATGGCCCTGACCGCCTGCAGGAACCGCACGGATGCAGCCCGTCTCCCCCAGGTGTCCCCTCCGTGCCCAGCCTTGCGCCTGGCGCTGGGGTGCACAGTGAGGGACCCTGTCCAGTGTGACTACAAAGCACTGAAAACTTCAGCCTGTGTGACCTGCAACCTGACAAGAGACTGTTGGTGGGAAGAGCACGTCCAGAGCTGGGCAGCGAGGGGAGAAGGGGCAGGTGCCCCCTGACCTACAGATGCCTCCATGCTCCTTTTTGTCTGAGTAGGACCCACAGCCGAGAATGCAGAAGTCCCCATGTGGTGAGCGGAAGTGCATTCACGCTGGCTACTCTGTGCTCGCTCTGTGTGGACTTGGGGACAGCCAGTGCGAGACCTGCCGCCTTGTGACACCAGGACAGGTCAGGAAGGACCTGGGGTCAGCCCACTTCTTCCCAGCTGGAGATGACTCTGCTCCCCAAGGACCCTCTCCGGCCACGCCTGGGACATTTTGGTGGTCTCTGCCAGGCAGGAGTGGGCCGTGGCCAGGGATGATGAAAACGCCCTCCAGAGCTGAGGACAGTCCCTGCAACACAAGTTTCCTGACCTGAAATGTCACTGGGGTCCATGTTGAGGGCCCTTGGCCTAGGCTGGCGGAACCTGTCATCCTGTAGGTTTAGAATACAGCGCATGGCCTGACACCGAGCTCCTGTGTGTCGTGGAACACCGCGCGGGGACGGCACACGAGCCACGCTTGGGGAGAACACAGCAGCCTCTCTCCATGTGCCTCGTCAAGAATCCTCTCATCACAGACTTTGTTCTGCGACTCAGGGCACATCAGTTAACACAGATAATGAAAAATGGTGCCATTCGCTTCATTCGGCTCTTTCTCAAAATATTTGCAATTGCAGACCTGACGGTAAGTGAATTTCTCTATGAATTCAGCTCAGCCTGACTGATGTCATTATAATTCCGAGGTGATGTCGTGGACCTTTAATCAACAAGAAGCGCCATAATCCCCCCACGTAGGAAGACTTCCTCCCAGGACAGTGAAGGATGTCAGCCATCTACAAATCATCGGTTTCGGCTCCGTGAAGGGCTGGCTGCCGAGTCACACGGCAATGGTGAGACGACGTGCACCGGAATCAGATTTCCTCGAGGATTCTCAGCGTCGATGACAGTGAGGCATTTCTTTTCCTTCCTTCCCTCCTGGGCTGTAATGGATGAACCCTTGCTGTTTACACTGAGTGGAGAGATTCATTTGGCTTCAAAGGAGCACGTATGTTTCTTTATGGGGCCCCCGCCTCTCCCGCTTCGGGGGTGACTCCGTTACATAAAACATGACGAAAACCTTTCATCAGCTTTGAAGAACACACACGTGCGAAGGTCCTGGTGAATGCGGAGAAAGCAGCCGAAGGAGCTCGGTGACAGTACTCAGGCCTCCAGTTCTTACTCGGTTCCTCCAGCACGTGTCTTCATTAGGCCCCCTCCGTGCGTGTTTCCGAACCCACGTGTTACGTGTGACGAGGGGCGTTTCTATAACAGCTGTGTTGATCACTTTCCAAAACAATCACTGTGGAGATCACTTACAAATAATCTCTTGTGACAGTGTGGCCCATTTTAAATGCTTTTGGCTAGAGAGTCTATTGAGCAGTGTTTTTAGGGTCACGGGGACAAAGCCACTGGGTACGAGAGTGCATCCCAGACGGGCACAGCAGTGGTGGGGCTAGTAGGCTGTGGGAGCCACTCGTGGAAAACGATGGACAGGAGAAGCCACATGTGGCAAGCTCCTTAGCCCAGGAGCCCAGGCACGTGGATGTGCCCGACCGGCCCCAGGCTCTGCTTGACAGCGGCGCGCCCCCTTCCGAGGGAGACAATTTTAGGTCACGGCAAAGGTCCAGGGGGACCGCAGATGCCACGGCAGACGCGGAGAGCCAACAGAATAGGCTGGAACCCTCTTGCTGCCGGGAGGGAGCCAAGTTCCCCGCAGAGAGGAAGCGAGGACGAGCGCTCAGATCCTTCCCCGCCCAGCTTGTCAGCCAGAGAGCCCCGCTCCCCTGAGGACACGCGCGGGCACCAGAAACCAGGTGGTCTCAGGAGTTCTTTCGGGGAGGAATCAAGGCTCGGGACACTCGGTCCATGAAGCGGGATTTTTAAAAGGGAATGGTGTGTTTACAGCCGCACACAGGGCACAAACAAGCAGGAAAAGCAAGGAGTGCCAGGCCGGGAGGGGCCCCGCTCGCCCACACACTCCTCACCCGCAGGCACTCTGCAGAAGGAGCCACCGACAGATGCTTCCCGTGACTTCCGGGTTCATTCATTCTGCTAACAACCCTGCAGACTGGGGCCCCTGCCATTGCCCTTGACAGATAGGGAAACTGAGGCTCAAGAGGTCAAAGCTGCCAAAGGCAGAGCTGGATTTGGACTTAAGAAATCCACCTGCCGGCTGCCTCCTCGCTTGAAAGCGTCCCCCCGCCCTGGGGCTGCTCTTGCTGGGGCTTGATGGGAACGTCCCGCGTGGACGAGGACCCTGAGCCCCGGACTGACGCTGGAGAAGGAGCCATGAGCATCTCCGTGTGCTTCAGGACTTGGCTTGGCTTCAGAGGGAGCCGGAGCACGGCACAACCCCACACATCACGCAGGGCCGCGCGCTCCCCTTGGCTCAATCACAGGCAGTCAGCGTGGACTCACCAAAGCAAACCACGCTTGGCCGATCTGATAGAATTTTTCAAGGAAACAGCACAAAGAGTCAACAGGAGAAAGCCTGGCTATAATTTACTCGGACTCGAAGGAAACGTTTGATACAGTGGCACACAAAAGCCTAATATTCTAGGTCCGCAAGTGCCCATCGACGGGGGGGCTGCTTTATGGGTGAGGGACTTGCCAAGGTCTTCAGGACAGAGAGGAGTCGAGTCGGTGCGGGCAGCGCGGGAAGGGAGGACGTGACGGCTGGAATCCTGCCGACACCAGCACTCCGGCGGCTTTGTTCATCTCCGGACCGCTCCGTTCGCGATGGCGGAGTTAAGAGAAGGCTGGCTGGCTTTTTCCAAGGGCCGCGAGCCTAAATTGCCCGTCTAAATTCTTGAGTCCAAGGGACCATCTGGAGACATGAACGGGTCAGGAAGAAGTTTTATTTGGAAGCTGCAGCTGAAACAGCAATTTCCACTCGAGTCGCCTGAGTGAATTTGGACTCTTCTGAGGATTTAAAGTGGCCTGAGCTTCTGAATGTTCGAGCTCCAGGTTTTGCTCCCAGCATGTCTTTATCCTCCCGGCAATCCTCGTGTGACTTCTCTCTGAGGAGCCGTGCCCTCTCCTGCCCCCGCCCACACCCCCAGGAGGTTCTGTCCTCGCCCCTAGACATGGGGTGCAGAACCCAGGCTGATCTACTCATCACCTGGTGCTCCCAAGGGCAAGATCTCCCGGTCAGAGTGGACCTCAGCCCCGGCCCAGGGATGGCTGTGTCAGACCCCTTCTGCGGGGAGCCCGGAGGAGACACAGCCTTCACCCGGGGGCAGGTCTGAGCCTGGGATGTCACTCAGCAAGCTCCATGCTGGGGGGAGGCACCTGGGCTGGGGCCACGCTCAAGAAAAGGCTGAGAACGGGCGCCCGGTCCGGGTACCGTCACAGCCGTGAATATCTTTTCCACGATGAAGCTGGTTTGGGGCGGATCTTCTGTCGCTCGCAGCACCGAATTCCAACTGAGACAAACATCTTGCTCCACCCTCACCCCCAAATCCTACAGCTTAGGTGTCCCTGTCGGGTTTTTAGGCACCAGCTTTGTTCCAGAGCTTTAAGTAGAAACCACAACACAGAGCATCTCTGAACCAGTTAGCAGTGAGGGGCCCTGACTATCTCCGGCCGCAAACCTCGCCAGCCCCACTGGGGCTCAGTGACGCACCCCAGGTTCCTGCGGGGAGAATCAGGGAATCTGCCCATTTTGTGTTAGAAGAAATGGAAGCCAACAGAGGGTCCTAGCCACCAGCCCTGGAAGAACCCGCTTCGGGGCAATGACCTGACTGTCCAGTACCAGCTGGGTATTGTCCAAGGCCTACTACAAGCCCCACCCATGTGCCGTCATCTTCCTCACCACTGTCCCCAGCGTGCCTGTCCTCACGGCGACCCGGACACCGGGCCGAGCATCTCACTGGGGTCCCACGTGGCATCTTCGTGGCGTCACCCTGTCAGTGGCTCTCATCGACCCTGGTCTGTACACGGGCAGTAATTCAGCACTCATCGTGGCCAACGGCTATGTTCCAGAGCCTGTAAGACGGCAGCATCGGTGATCTGTCCTCCCTCCCTAGAAGCGGAGCCCCACGTGGCCAGGAGGGCTGCTGGCTGGCGGCGGGGAGACAGGGTAGGACTCTCCGGGAGACTGCTGGTTCCTTATCTCCCAAGTCACAGAGGATCATTTATGGATTTTCCTTAGGAGGAAGAGGTGGTGAGTCTCGCATCTTAAATGAACAATTTGGAATCATGGGGGGTTACAGAGAATAAACGGTACAAGGAGATTTGGGAAATACGTGGAGGTAAAACTTGAAGATGTGGGAGACGTGGATTAAGGAGGATGAAGAAGGGGGAGACCAAGGACGGCAGCGAGGCCTTGCATTAGCGGCCTGTGTGGAACATGGTGCTGGAGACAGAGACGGGGCCACAGACGGGGGTCTGGCGGCGCAGCCCGGGGCTCAGCTCGGGTTACCCTGAGTCTGAACGGAGCGCTGGGCTGGGCGACCATCTGGGGATCTTTGGTCCACAGACAACGATTTGAAACACTGAAGTAGTTGAGACCCTCTAGGGAAGAAGAAAGAGTAGGTCAGACAGATAGAAGGAAGACAAATGAAGAAGAGAGAGTAAGGGCAGAGCCTTGAGAATGCCCACATTGGACAGCCCCGTAGGCAAGGAGGAGGAAGGCCTGTCCGAGACGGGGTGTCGGAGCTGGGTGGGGTAGGGGCGTGGGGACGCAGGCGGACCGTGCAGGCCGGTCAAGTCCTGGCCGGCGGCGAGTGAAGGCCGCCCAGGCTCGGAGGCTCGACGGAGGCAGGGAGGAGAGCGTGGCTGGTGGGGGGTGGGGGAAGGCAGCCGGGTCTGTCTACGCAGGTGGGAGGTAGGCATGTTTACGAGCTGGAAGGGCAGCAGCCGAGAGACCGAGGTCATGGGAGGGAGAAAGTGTAACTGGGAACCTGAGCCTCACACGCAAGTGCGGGTCAGCGCCGAGACGGGCGAGCGGACCGCCGTCCGAGGAGGGTCGGCTCCATCACGGGACTGCGAGGAGACACCTTCCTGGTGGGCTGGCCTCACGCGCTGGTTGGTGTCTGCCTGGTGTGTCACACTGACCTTAACTACACTGTCACTCGTTCTAACAGCTCTGTGACTGAGCGCAAGCAAGTCTCGCAAAGTGACACACGTGACCCTCTGGGAGGACCTGCTGGTTTGCCTGCTGGTTTGCCCCTGACCTGTTTTCGATACGAAACATTCAGATAGTGGCCCGGAGGACGTCGGTCGGGGCCTCTGGCTGAGGCTCTTAGAGACTTGGCTCTCTAATGCCCAGACTCAGGGCTAGCGATTCAGGCGGTGGACAGCTAGGGCCGAGGGACGCTGACTCTCACGCAACCTCTGTGTTTTGTTAGGTGATCGTCAGGTTTGGGAACCACAGAGTTAAGACACTGAGGACAACATGTGGCATTTGTTGTGGGTCCCCGGGTAGCCCACTCCCCACAAACAGAATAACTGACATTCCCCATCGCAGGCCCGGGACCCCCGGGAGTCTGCAGATGTTAATCTGCCCCAGCATCCTGGGCTGAATGCAAGCTGCTGGGGCCCATCGTTGGCTCGAGGCCAGAGTCACCCTGGGACAGGGTGGGGCAGGGGGCTCTGCAGCCAAGTTCTGTTGAGCTGACTTTGACCTGTGGCATTTGAGTCTTCAGGTATGCGATTCACTATTTGCAACACAATCGATATACACAAGGCTCACAAGAAGCTTCCCAGCTAACACCAGTGTGTGGCCAGAGCTGAGACCTGCAGAAAAACATGGTCCACGGAGACACGCTTAAACCACACACAGCAAGCACGGTGATCTGGGGGCAGGGCCGATGGATGCGGGTCCGAACCAGATCGGAATGGTTCCGAAGGCGTCCATCGGTGGCTGAAAAGGACCCGACAAAAGATTGCACGTGAATCGTAAAACACAGGGTCCATTCCAAAGTGCCTACGTTCCTGTATCTGCTCATTCACTCGAATGCTCCACGACCAATTACTGATTGGCCGCTGTGTACCAGCCACTGTGACACCGCGGGCGCCGGAGTCAAGGAGCAGCAGAAACGGAGCGGGCGCACGGCCTCCTGGAGTCTGCAAAGATCACGGACCTCGCATCGTTTGTCTCCTGACGGAACAGGCCACGTTCGCAGCGAACCGGAAGAGGCAGGTCACTGGCACTGAGAAGCTACCCCCAGGGTTTTCTGATTCGTCCCTTGCAGGTGTCAAATCCCCCGGGGTGCTTTGCTGGTCACCCCAGGTGACCCCAGGTCACACCGCATGGTGACCGACGCCCGTGAGCAGCGCCGAGAAAGGCTGACGGTGCTGAAGCCTCAGGAGCTGCTGACTGAAGACACAGCCCAGGGCTGGGTCCGGGGATGGGAACCTGCGTGGCGACAGGTTAACAAACGGCGACACTCGGGGCAGGTGGGGGCAGGGAGACAGCGGTGCTGCGTGGCTTGAGATTTCCTTCAGACTCGACTGAAGACTGTAGGGGGAGTGTGTGCCGGGGCCATAAGTTGGGGCTGAGGGACCGGGGGGCCCTGCAGGTTAAGGACCCCCGCCCAAGGCCGTGGCAAGCAGGGCTGCACCGTGAGGCACACGCGGAAACACGGCTGCCCCGGGGTCCGGCCTGCTCAGCCCCGGAGCCACTCCAGCCCCGACGGGCGGCCTCTGTGGGGCAAAGTCCCCCCAGGAGACTTGCGTCTGATGCATTTCAAGTGCCCCTCGTGGGCCTCGGGGAGCACTTGGCTTCTGTGTGCAGGAAGAGGGAAACGCGGGCCCCTCTCTGAGCTAGACACCCTGACACCGTTCCTGGGAAGTCGAAGCTTCTGTTCTGTCCTCAAGACAGAAACGTCCCGTAAGTCCACTCCTACACCAGACTGAGTCCCACAACCCAGCCGGGAACATTTGTCATCAAAAAGACCAAGCCACTGCCTCCAGCCCAGCCGGCTCTCCGCGACACCTTCCTGATCCCACAGCGCCCATCCCGCCCCGAGAACAGCAGGGCTGACGGGGCAGGGGTGCAGGGGTGGGGGCAGATGTCGCCGAGTGGAGACAGACAGGCTTGTGATCTTTTCCCTCACTGTCTTCTGGGTGAAATGACCAGCAGCTGCACAGCTGGTGGGGCAAGAGCTCCAGAAACGATTCATGTGTTGCTGAGCTATTTAAGAGTGATCATTTTTCCGCAGAGCAACCCAACAAATGTGATGACCAAATAAATCTGCGTGCTTCGATGCCAACAGCAGCATTCAATCTGGAGAGCCGGCTCTGTGCAAGGGCCACCCAGGGAGAAGCCAGGCTCGGATTGCAAGGGATAGCGCGCACGCCTGCCGCCTCCGGAGCCCGGAAAGGAGGTCCTGCGTGTGGGGGCTCCCAGCCTCTGCACGGCCGTCTGGGTCGCGCGGAGCCGGAATCCAGTGGGGATGACGGCACTAACGATGTGCATTCCTCACGCACCAAGTGCCAGATGCGGAGATGAACCTTGCGTGCATCAGCTCATGAGACATTCTGACTTTTTAGACTCGCCGCTGATCTCCACAGAGGCGTTGAGGCTCAGAGAGGTTAAGTGGCTTAGCCTGAGACTCTCCAGAAGGGGCAGGGACGTGTCAGGTGCCAAGCACAAGCTCTTAGCTGCACCAGAAGGGGGGTTATCGGCTGACAGTCCGGGTCTAGCCGATGCCGGAGAGGTTCCCTCCATGGCTGCTTTCCCTCACAGAACCCAGCTCAGGAAGCAGAATGACGGTGATGCAGGAAAGATGTTAGGGTTCAATGTCCATGGCCAAGAAAGAATTCTTGAGACGTCTGGTGCAAAAAGGTGGTTTTATCAAAGCACAGGGACAGGACCCGTGGGCAAATAGAGCTGCAGCGAGGTCATGAGGAGGGGCCCATTCTACACTTTAAAGTGGGGAGGGGGATAGGGAGAGTGTACGTCTCTAAGGAATTTTGGCAGCAAGGTTTCCAGGACCTTGAGGGGCCGGCTGTTTGGAAAAGGTCATTTATTACCGTATGATAAAACCTTAGTCCTGAGACCCTTCAGATGTCTCTCGGTGGGCCATATGCTTGGGAAATGGTTGTCAGCACGTATCTTGGGGGGTTTAGAGAGAAAGGAATTTTCCAAAGGAATTTTTATATCTTAAAGCAGATTAGAGGATCCTGGGGGTCAGGCTAATCCTGCCTTTTGCCCTTAGTGCGGTATCAGCACCGAGGCAGCTGGGCTCCTAGGGGAAGGTCACTCTGACTGTTTCAAGGACCTGTCAGTGCGCTTGGACGAATAAGGAAATTTAATGTTTCTTTTGCCTTTGTTTCCCACATTAATGGGAGTCATTTTCCTTGTTGAGAACTTCCGTCCTCTTCTCGGGGACTTCTCTACCCCCCGCCCCAGACAAGGGCATGCTGGGTTGGAGCAGAGGGACCAGTCCTGGGGAATCCAAGCCTGTGGCCTCAGGAAGGAGCAGAGGACCAGGGGTCAGAGAGAGGGGAGGTCAGGCTGAGTGCAGGTCGGGGGCCCCCGTGCAACACAGAAGCAGGGAGCAGGTGCCCGGGCCACCATGCAGACGGGGTGTATGGCAGCAAGCAGAGCACGGGGGCGGGGAATGGCATCGAGGCCTCTTCTTCCTTCCAGAGGAGGCAGGGTCTGGCCTCCAAGGGCATGTGCTTCCTCCCACGCCCCGAAGCCCTACACATGCGTCCTTACACACTAGTCTTGAGGGACGCATCCTCCGTCCCAGCCCCCCCCCCAGGGTTTCTGTTATAAATACTTGAGAAATGTTGCCATTGTTTGCTAATCGTCCAGGCAGGTTTCCTATACCCAAAGGATTTAACTTCACCTAAATGTGAAATCTACCAAATATATTTGCTCCTGATTTTTCTTTTCCTTATGAACCATAGGCACCACCCTATGGGTCCACGTTGGGAAGGCTTTGCCCCAGAGGGGCAGGTTGGCCGTGTTGGGAACTCTGAGCCCATGAGTCGGGTGGTGGAGATGTTCTGGTTGAATGGCAGGGAAAATTCGGGCACCCGGCCCAAGAGTTAACCTGGCTGGTATTTCTCTGCTTTCATTCATGGGATTCCAGACCACCAGTCCCCTAATGTCCTGCACCTTTGATGTGGAAGCAAATAGCACTGCCTTAGGGCTCAGAGCATATTCGCCTTTGATATTTCCCTGTTTAATGTGCAAATTATACATAACGTGGAAACACATCCTGTTTCTGATGCTAAACCCCTGGGAAGACCACCAGGGCCTCTGTGATGTCAAGGATTCCAGAACTGTCCGTGCTTCTGAGAGTCAGGGAAGGCCATTTTCTGAATAGTTCCTGTGACATCTGAAATGCTGTCGATGCTCATGCAAGGAGACCGTGGGTCTGACGAGCCAAGAACCCCCAGGGATCGATCAATTAAAAAGTCATACAAGATCCCTGCCCAAGGAAGGAGGGCTGCCTCTCCAGCCTCCCCAATAGCATGCCTTCTCTTCTGCAGAAGCCTGCCCCTTCTGCTTCAGGCTCTGGGCTGGGCTTGGCGGCACCCTGGATGCCTAGAGTGGAATCTGGAGAGGAAGGTGGGTTTCTGCCCCAGAAACACTGTGCACATTCTTGCCGCTTGGTTTCTCGTTTTCCCCAAACACCGATGACCGCGTACGGTGTACACGAAGTGCCTTGGGGAACTTGGTTTTGCAGGGGTGGGAAGGGGGGCTGGTTTGGGCCCCTGGTCAGAGCACAGTTTAAAGCAACAGCTCCCCATGAGTTTCGGTGAAACCGGTTACTGCCCGAGAAGGGAGGGTCCGTGCGGACCTGTGACATTGTAAGCTCCAGGGGTGCGGGGAGGATTCAACACCCCCCTCATGACCACAGGGCACAAGTAACAGATTTTCACGTGTAGTTCAAGCTGGGGGGGAGGGGAGGAGGGCATGGGGGGTAGTTGCTGAGTCCCTCTGGGAGGACATCTCAGTCACAGCCTCCCTCCCTGCCCCGTCCTGACACCATGGTAGGAGAAGCGCTGTTGTGTTCCAAAGATGGGAGGGGATTGGTGAGAATGCTGGGCTGGAAAGACTTTAAAAAACTTTACCAAAGGATTCTGTTTGGGGCTGGACTCAAAACATTGCCCTGCCCAGCCTGAGCCAGAGCTGAGAAATCTCCCAAGAGTGAGGGATCCAGCCAGATGCTGGCCCCATGGAAATGGACATTGCTTCTGTTGTCATCAGTTGGGGCCCAAGTGCCGCCCATGGCATCATAGCAAAGCAAGAGAGGGGTGTCCAGGCCCTTCACTCCAGCCATGCGGAAAACCACAGCACGCACAATCCAGCCACCTATGAAGCTCTAATGATGTCACTGAATGCAGAGCATTTTAGGAAATTCCAGGATGGCAAAGCCCACCGCTTCCCCGAACCAACAAGTGTACTTGGATGTGGCCAGACCGTCCAAGGCAGAGAGGGCTCTGAACTCTTGTAGATTTGCACAAGTCTCAACGGCATCTCCTCCTGAGGGGTGGTTGTAAGGAGACCCCCGAAGCAGAGTTGCTCCAAGAATACTTAATATTTTGAATCCCTACTTTCTTATACGCAAAAACTGCACTATGTAGATAACTTCAGTCAGATCCAAATTCCAATTTGAAAACCTAGCATAAAATGCACTCCCAAGAATACATAATTAGACAATGTTTATTGCGGCAGCCTGGGTGCTTAGAGTGTTGAATATGGGTTAATCTTGGATAGATTTAAAACACCACCTGTTCACTTCTGTTAAAAAATATATTATAATTGTAATTTCTGTTTCGCTGAAGTACTTAATCCTCATGCATTTGGATTCATCTTTTGAATATGTAGTTGGTTTCAGAACACCTCCCATCAGTCAGAAAGCCAGCAGACGGCCCCCGTGCTAGGACACATGGGTGTCTCCAAGGCGGGATGACCAGAGCAAACCCACTGTCCATTGGCCTTCATGCCTAGGACATCCCTGCTGGCTGGCCACCAAGTCCTGTCCAGGACCAGGGGATCCCATAGGCCCTGCAAGAAGCAGGCTGCCCCAAGCATTCTGGAGTGAAGGTGACCAATTCTGCCTTTATGGTTTGTATTCATGAAAGCCAGAGGTAAGTGAGTCCTTGAAAATGTGAACTAACTTCTCCAGGACAGAGGAGCTCCATGGAAGCTATGCCTTCAGCTTCCTAAGTGATGTGTGTCCCAGATGGAAATAATCAAATCACAAAGGTGCTTTTAGCTAATTTTGCATTAGGCCAGTAACTCTCGAATGGGAACCACCCTCTATCCTAGAGGAAACGTGTCAGTGTCTGAAGACATTGGGGTGTCATAAGTGGGATGAGTTGCTGCCGTCGTCATAAGGGGCTCACACGATGGAGAATTGTCTGTCTGTGTCAGGTGTGCCAAGATTGGAAGACCTCATGTCAAGACTGGATATGTGTGTTCCTCCCAAATCCATGTGCCGAATGCCTACCTCCCAGGGTGCTGGTATTTGGCGTGGGGACTCTGGGAGGTGGTTGGGGTTAGGTGAGGGCATGAGGGCAGGCCCTCATGAAGGGATCAGTGTCCCTACAAGAAGAGACACCAGAGACTTTGGTCTCTCTCTCCCCGATAAGAGGACACAGCAAGAAGGCCACTGTCTATAAGTCAGGAAGGGGGTCCTCACCAGGAGCCAAACTGGCCAGAAACTTCTCCTGGACTTACTGGCCTCCAAAACAGTGAGGGATTTCTGTTATTTGAGCTACACAGCCCATTGTAATTGTTATGGAACCCCAGAAGGATGGATTCTGCTTCAGGTAGCCATCTGACCTAGCAGAGTCACCGATTTCTTTGGGCCTCTACTTCCTTGCCTGTGGAAGGGGATGACAGTGATACCCCTCACCACCTAGAGGTCAGCAGGACAGAGAGGATAATGGAAGGGCCTGGAAATCCTTGATGACTCTCCCTTTCTTTTTGCTGTTCCCCAAACAGCCCCACTCATTGACATCACTCCAATCACTTGTAGCTTTGACTGGACTGTCAGCCACCATAGTGAAGACCTTCTCAGGCTCCTCAGGACCAGGGAAACTATCGAGAAAACGAGGCTTAGGGTCTTTGTGCACTGTGTTCCTTGAGTCATCCCCAGGAGAGGCAAATCTGATCCCAGCATTCCCTTCTTCCCCTCCAGAGCCCAGAGGAAACCCCAGACAACTCTTCCAGCTCTGGCCCTATGGCCAGCTGAGGAAGTCATCCAGACGACCAAGCCTGCCCCTGTCCACCCCATCAGATTGAGTCAGAGGGACTTCAACAGAGTCATCTCTATGGGGGGCTTAGAGCTGTGCCTGGTACAGAGTTAGCACTTCCATTTGTTGGCAATGATAGCCATGGTGTCTCAGAGATAAGAGAGAAAATGTGGCCACAAGCAAGCCAACAAGATCGGGAACCTCACAGAGGCTCCCATAAGGTAGTGAGACAAGGCATGCCGGGAGTCACCAACCCTGACCCTGACTGATGCATGAGATGCCTCTGGAAAGGCGAGCCAGTGGGGGGTAGACAGATGCATCCTCCTGGCCTGCCTCAGCTGTTCTAAACCCAAATGACTTTTCCCCCCTACCAACGGCAAATCCTGTGTTGCAGGAAAAGGAATCACAATTGAACAGAAATGGAAGAAGTTTAAGGTAGATTTAGGATATTATCTTTAGTGGCTGGCCTGGTAGCTGCAAGATTAAAGAGGGTTTTGTGGGAAAGCAAAATCATAATTTTAGTTTCCTCAAATAGACCAATTTATCTATAAATGGAAAAATCCCTTAAGGTGGAATATTCTGTAATAACATATTTAAAATGTTTCTAAAGGTAGCCATTTTATACGGAGTTTATCTTGACTTTCTGTTAAGCATATATACCCCAAGGTTAGTCCTTGCATTTTAAGAGGCTAAGCTACAGATCACAATGCAGAAGGAGGCAAGGAGCTGGCGGGCTTCTCCCGGGAGGAACGACATTGGGAAGGGCACTCACATGTCCAGTGCCTCCAGAACAATCTGAAAATGGTTAGTTCTAGTCCCTGATCAGTCGGTGATAACAAGGCGGAAGGCATCCCTCCTGTGAAAGGTCTGGGTGTAGTGCCCGAGTTCCACTTTGTAGTCTAAAATATAAAGTTGATTAGATTCACATCTCACATGCAAGCGTAACCTAGTAGCTGTTAGTGCTGGGAAGGAACCTGTTTACAGACGGGGTAGGAGCAGTGTTTCCCTGATGGCTGTAGGCTCCCTGGGGTGTGGAGTGTGGGGAAATGCGTTTCCCCAGCCCTGTACTGAGCCTCCAAATGTTTGCCCTCCATTCAGAAACATTAGTCAGATGTTCCAGGAGTCCAGAGAAAGAATCATCAACAACGCTGGGTATTCTAGAGAACTGGTCTTGTGTGTGGATGAAGGGTGAGGGAGAGGCCACTCAGGGCTGCCGGTGTCGACTGGGCTCCCAGAAAGGGGGGCAGGGCCATCTGGGCAGTTGGTGCACAGGGGGGAGCCACCGATACACAGAGAGCTTCCCTGCCTGGAGGAGAAGACGGTCCATCGAAGACAAGATGGGGGAAAGAAGCACATCACACAAGACCATTTGTTAATGGTATATAGCAGGGCTGGGAGGTCAGGGAACAGACCTGGGGTGGGTGCTGCCATTTTACAGGACACGGTGTCCAAAGAGCGCATTGAAAAGGTGAACATGTGACAAGTTGTTGGCGAAGATGAGGAAGTGAGTTATGCGATGTGTGCCAGAAAATTGTCCCCAGCAGATGGAACATCGAGGGACCACAGAAATGGAGGGAGAGAAGAAAGGGAGACAGGTGAATGTTTCACTCAATAATTAATTTTTTGCAGATACTTGTAGAGCAATCACGGTGGGGCCGCTCTTAAGAGGACACGTTGCTAAATGCTCCCTGCAGATACTGACTTCTGTGCGATCGCTTCGTCCTAGAACGCTCGGAGGCAATGACTCTCAAAAATAAAAACCGAACAGCCAGAACTTTAAGTATACTGTTCTTCAATTATTTGGGTTGTTAATTTAGCTAACTGGTCGTTTAAATTTGGAGCTCTCAAAATTTGTGAAATATCTGTGAGAGAGTGAAGAAACGCCACACACCGACAGCGATGAATAATAAATCTTTCAAGTGTGGAAATGGAAGAGTCACTTAGCATTTCTGCTATTTGCTCCTGTGTGGGCGTGGGAGACACTGGAGCCGGCGGGACGGCAGACTTAACGCACGCAGGAGAGAGGAGCGGGTCCCGAGCCGCAGACGCGTGCGTGAGCGCCTGCGTTCTGGTCCACATCTGGTTCCCAAATTGGTTTTAAGGTGGAATAAGCGTGTGAGTTAGCTTTGATGTGAGGCCTTTGCTGTAAGGTTTAACTGCTTCTACCCCCGTTAGTCAAGCCGATTGCTAACACGGGGGATGAATCCCGGCGCACCTGATCCCTCTCAGTGGAAATGGTGAGACGCGGTCACCAGTCACCTGCGGAGGCCGAGCTGGCAGTGTGGCTGGCGGTGTGGCACTCTCCACTAAGCCCCGATGATTCACACCTCGTGCATCTAAAAGCAATCATAGATTCGGGATATTTAAAAAATTTTTGTATTTCGCTGAGGAAATATAATTATTCATAACCTGGTCCTGTATCGCAGTAAATATGGGCCCGGAAGAAGCCTGAGAGAAACTGTCGGTTGTCCAAAGAGATTTCTGTGGCATATGTATTTTTAGAGGCAACCGAGTGCACGGTACTTATAAAACTGAGCAATTTTAAAACCATTTATGGGTGATCATGAAACATTCTAAGAGGCCTCGCGGGTTTACTCTCCTGGCAGACGATCCAAGGGCCTCAGCCGGCGTGAAGCTCAGCACAAGATCCCACACCCAACTGCCGGTGAGTCGCTGCTGCCCGTGTTCCCTTCTAACAATCCACCCAAGGACCCCGCCGTGTCTTCCCCGTGGAATCGGTCACCACAGTCGTGCTCTCAGCAGAGTCAACACATTGTGCAAAGTCCCTAAACCCCACAGACAGGCTAACGGACGCTCTGAAGGCCGGCGTTCTACCTACCTTCTCGGTACTCACGTGCCTTCCGCACACTCCCCAGAACACCTGGGGTGCGCATGTGCAGGGGAAACTCTTGGTGCTTAGTTTCTAGAAGCAAGTGCAGCGCCGACCGCAGTGTATTTTGAGGGAAATGGCTGCTTACAGACGGCACCGTTAACCCGGGCAGCTTCAGGCCCCCGCACACCGGTCACCAAGCAGACTCACAGGCGTACTAGCCCATTCTTCAGCAAAATTTGCCCACTGTGCCCAGTGCCAATGCGTGGATGCCTATTTCTATGATTTTAGGCTAAAATTCTCACTCTTGAACAGTGTATCTTGGCTCCACATAGGGAATATCAGGGTAGACAAATGATCTAAATGCCCATCTGTTCACAGATGTGTGGCTGAGCTTGTGTATAAAATGTGCTGCATCCATGGTCTTCTTCCCACGACCGTCTAATTTCCCAACTAGAGCACTCCGACCTGGGGCCCAGCCCTGGCCAGCAGCACGCTCCTGGAGCATCTTGGGAGGGGCACCTGGGTGTATCTGTCCATTAAGCATCTGCCTCTGGCTTGGGTCATGATCCTTGGGTCCTGGGATCGAGTCCCGCATTGGGCGCTTGGCTCAGCAGGGAGTCTGCTTCTCCTTCTGCCTCTGCCTGTGTTCTGCCTACTTGTGCTCTCTCTCCCTCCATCAAATTAATAAATAATATCTTCAAAAAATAAAAAGAAAGAAAGAAAGGGGCATCTTGGGTTGGCCCCCGGCGCCCTCCCAGCCTCACTCCCACACACAGGCATTTTTGTGGCATCACAGGTCTTGTGCAGAGAGCCGGCTGTGCCACTCCACCCTGCAGGTAACAGACATTCCGCACCAAACACCGGAGCCCTGATCACTGACGGCCACTCTCAGCCACAGCGAGTGAGGGCTTTCCTGCCGGGGCTGCTGAAAACTCGGCTTTTCGTTTAAACTGCTTGCCTGTGAATGAACAATTCGGAGTGCTTCAGGAGATGCCCAACTTTATTATCTTTTAGCTACAAGTGCTGGAAATGTCAGGAAGCTGGTGGGGCCCACACAGGTCCTCCCTCCTCCCCACCTTCCTGTCTATAATCTGTATAAACGCTTGAATATACAGACACACGAACGCATACGCAGTTTTCAGGGATGTGTTTAGTTCCCACTGATGCTTAAAATGTCCTTCGGACAGACTCTCCGCCTTCTTCCAGACCCGCATGCCTTTCTTTGCCTTTCAACAGACACCCATAGGCACGGCCACGGACTCATTCTCACTTACTCAACAGACTGTTATTGACTGAGACGTTACTATGTGCTACAAACTGTGTTAGGTGCGGAGTATACATCTGGGAAAAAGCCATCTTCCCAGCACTTACGACCCAGAGGCGAGAGACAGCACATAAGCAAGGGCGTGATCATGGAATTATTAAGACTGCTAAGTTCCATCAGGGAAAATGAAACCCAAGTATGACCTGTGATGTAACAGACTCCAGGTTCTTGTTGGACAGGTTGGTCTGGGAAGGGGCCTCTGAGGAGGTAGCTTTGAAGCCAAGATTGGGATGAGGAGGAGTCAGTCCCATGAAGGGACAGGGCAGTGTCCCGCCTGGACAGAATCACAAGGGGTCAGCCATGATGCTGGAAAGGCTTGAAGGCCTAAGACGTGTTACATATTTAGAAAAAAAAACAAAAACCCTTCAGGGGCATCTGGGTGGCTCAGTCAGCAAGCGCCTGACTCTTGATTTCAGCTCAGGTCAAGATCTCACGGTCATTGGACTGAGCCCCGCGTCAAGCTCCTTGCTCCGTGTGGATTCTACTTAAGATTCTCTCTCTTCTTCACCCTCTGCTCCTCCCCCCAAGCTCATACTCTCTTGCTCTCTCCCTCTCTCTAAAAAAATGAAAAAAAACGGGGCAGTTGGGTGGCTCAGTCACTCAGGTGTCTGCCTTTGGCTCAGGTCATGATTTTGGGGTCCTGGGATCAAGCCCCGCATTGGGCTCCCTGCTCACCTGGGAGTATGCTTCTCTCTCTCCATCTGTGCTGTCTTCCTCTTGCTCTCTCTCAAGTAAATAAAAAAATCTTAAAAAAAGAAGAAAAAGGAAAAAGCTTCAAAGAGGCATTCCAGAACTATGAGCTTTGTCTATTTGGGCGTGCAGAGGGCTATATCCATGGGTGTCTAGTGCTAAAGGGTCATTGTCTTCCCTAACAGCCTGGCCCCATGATAAAATGTGTGCATTAATGTTCTCAGCCATACTGAAATAAGAACGCTCTGGGTCCTTGGAGAGGGGTGAAAACCAGGGGCTTCTATCCCAGGAACTCTGCCAGTGGGCGCCCCTCCCAGGCGGGCTGTGGGCGGTCATGCTCGTGTGTGATACACACTGCATGAAGCCTCGGGCACAGCACCCACACGGAGTGATCTGCAAAGCGCAGGGCACTCTGGGTGCCCAGGGGGACGCTGGGGCTTAAAGAAGTGTGAGATGGAGGCAGGGGCGATTTTAAAACATCTACAAATTCTTTGATGGCCCTTTCTTGGAAAGGGGAGGCTGACTCTCCTCCTCTTGGTAAGGGCTGGATTACTGACTTGTTCCAAAGTGGAACGAGGTGGACATGATGGTGAGTGACTCCAGGGAGCAGAGTATAAACTGTTGTCTCTTGCCTACTTGGTCTCTCTCTGCTTTGTCACTAGGCGATGGCGGCTGCCGTCCCACAAGGCACTCAGGCATCCCTCAGAAAAGGCCTGGGTGGTGAGGATGTGACGTCTCCCCACCGCATCCCGGAGAGGCCTCCGTCTTGGAAGTGGGTTCTCCAGCCCCGCACAAGCCTTTGGGCGAGGCAGCCCCACTGAGACCCGCCTAGCCGGAGGGCAAGCTCGAGAGGCCCTCCGCCGGAAGAGCTACATAAACTGCTTCTGGATTCCTGATCATCAGGGAATGTGAGATAATAAATGTTCGCCACGTTCAACTTCTAAATCTGGGGGTAACCCGCCACACAGTGAGGCAGGGCTGACACCTATGCCAACATAACACGGTACCTTCTAGGCACCTGGTTGAACTTGATTATTTTTTGAACTGATGACTATTTTTTTAAAGACTTACTCATTTGAGAGAGAGAGAGAGAGAGAGACAGAGACAGAGCATGGGGGAAGAGGCAAAGGAAGAGGGAGAGAAATGGACTCCCTGCTGAGGGAGAGCCTGATGTGGGGCTCCATCCCACATCCCTGAGATCATGACCTGAGCTGAAGTCAACAGTCAGATGCTTAACCAACGAAGCCACCCAGGTGCCCTGAAATGATGACTTTTTTTTTTTTTTT
>ML104545.1:0-69353 GCA_003697995.1 Taxidea taxus jeffersonii | reverse complement strand
TTTTTTTTTTTTTTTAATCCCACCCATACGTAATGCATCAGCATGGTCAATGCCGAAAGCCAATTTGGGTCTCTATATATACGCACGTTCAACAGATAAACACGAACATGAATGAGTCACAACTTAATCTGAAGGTAGTAAGTCAAGCTACACCTTCGAGTTAAGATAGACTTCTTTACATACGCCAGGTAATGATTTCTCTCATACATCGCCCCGAGCTGTAGAATTGGGCTCCACTAGAGCCGGTCTCAAGGCACAATAACCTGCTGATCACTATTCCTGGCACACAGCAACTAGCCCTGCAGTATGGGCTCAGCCGTCAGGCACCTGCTTTCTCCCTCTACCTCATCCACCCCCACGGGCTCGGAGCTACAGCGACGATCAGGGCCAGTGACATGTGAGGCTTAAGCACACAGACCTGATGTTGGAAGTGGCATGAGACTATCAGCACGGGATGTAGAGTCTACCATATCCATCACGTGAAACTTGCAGGACAGGAAACTGAAGCCTTACAAATCCAGATAACTGGGCCGGGTTCTCAGAGGTCACAAGCAGCCCGGATTCCAATACAGGCAATTAGGAATCTGAACCCAAGATCTTTTCTACAAAACCAGTTTCCCCTGGTGTAGGGAATATGATTCCCCCTCGGCATCCCAGGAGAAAAGCACATTGTAGATGTCCCTTGCCCCAACAGAAGAGACCACAGCCGAGGTAAGTCATTGGAGAGGCTGAGGGAGGAAGCAGTTTCCCCTTGGGGTCTCTCCTGGTCCCAGGAGACGTTCGAAGGGACTCCACACCACTTGAGAGATGCAAGGTGAACCTCCCAGCCAAGGAGTGAACACGAGCAACATCCAGACCCAAACAGGCCAGGGAGGGAACCAAAGTGGACTGAGGGAAGTTTCCGGATTCAGATGAGCTACGAGAAGACAGACCCCGAGTTACTTGGTTGTGCCTTAGTGGCCACAGAAGCCAGTAGGTAAGTGTGGCCTGGGTAAGCACAAGAGGCAGCACCACCATGAAGTTCAGCCAAGACCCAGGAGGTGACTCAGGGTCCACAGGCCACTCCTCTAGCCACCACCGCCACCTGGTCTCTTACCAGGTGGAGATTAAAGTGAGGCTGGCCCCCAGCCACCCCAACGCCGTCTTGGGGAGGGGGCAGAAAGACGCTGAGCTCTCAGAAACTGAGTGTCTGTGTGGAGGAATGGCCTAAGTGAAGGGGCAGCTAGTCAAAGTGGGGAAAGCGGAGAGTGTTAACTGCAGACTGTTTCCTGCCGAGCCAGGGGTGGATACTCACGAGCGAGATTAAATAATTCATACCCACATGTAAACACCTGACTGTTTTTCACACTTCTTGGTTGGGTGCGAGTGCACAGTTGACCCTGCTTCTCAGAGGCTCCTGCCTTGGATCCCAGCAGATGTTACGGAAGTGATGAGAAGTGAGGAGCTAAAGGGACGGCAAGCGACAAGGCTGTACCATCTGCGTGCCCTCGCTCGGTGGGCTCAGTGACGAGGGATGAGGTTATAGAAGTGAGGATTCTGCTGATGCTTGTTTCAGACCCCAGCTCGCCCGTCATCTGCACGCCAACCGCCTTCCCACTCCGTCTTCGCTCTCCGTCTTTGGGGGAAGACACTCTGTTCGAGGCCAGGCACAGAGACCCCTTGATGAGAGTTGCTCTCACTCTCACAGCCTGGGGTGCCATGGAAAGTCACCGTGGTGATGGCTTGGCTTCCATTTACCATCCGACTTCGGATGCCTACAGGACAAAGCAAATTTTGCTGTCTTACCTGAAAATTGTGCAGTCTCAACAGGAGTCGGGAAATCAGGAAAGCTTCAGGAAAAGGGGCTGCTTGGAAAGAGTAGCTACTCATGGTTTTCACGTAGCCTAAACCTCATTTACTTTTCGGATACACTCCGAAGCACATTATGCTGATTTTAAAGAAGAGTTTCCCCGAATTATAAGCACATCACATGATGTGCGTCCCGTTCACTGCAGGCAGTGGGTTTTAAGGTACATTTGCCAAATACGGACTACAGGAAATGGTGCATTTGTTCCCAGTTGAGTTAGGTAAGAGCTGACGAGTGTGAGGAAGCATGCGAGGCATTCCCAGGATCAGGACTGTAGTAGAGCAGCTCTCCCTCTTTTCCCCACATGGTGAGCCATGGAGACATAATGAAAAAGAACCGTCAGGTCTACGGCCATACCACCCTGAACGCGCCCGATCTCGTCTGATCTCGGAAGCAGTGTCGGGCCTGGTTAGTACTTGGATGGGAAAAAGAACCGTCAGGAACACGTCTCTTACCAGGTGGAGATTAAAATGGGGCTGGCCGGCTATGGTTCCGTACCACTTTATTTGCATCTGGAAATTAATATGTGCCCGACTTTCCCTTTTTTCTCCAGTTAATCTCTAGGCGGATGAAAGGATGTGTCTGGCTCGTGGCTTACAGCTGCCGCAGGGTCTGCAGTGATAAGGCTGTAGGACCCCCTAGTGGGACACTGCCCTGTGTGAGTGGACTAACACCACTGGCTTGGAATTTGCATTGGGGCAGGCGTGACTTCTTCCTGGAAAAAGGTGCAGGTTCCCCTTCTGAGTAAGACTCATTTCTGCCGCCAACCTGCCTTCACTATCCAGTGGAGAGCCGGCAGGACCACCTTCTTCTCTGTTGCTGAATTTGACATTTCCGTTAAGAGCAAGTGAACATTCTGGTAGAAATTGTGGATACTCTTCTTTACCATTTTGAAGTGAAAGTTGTGTGTGTCTTTGGCTTTATGGTGTGTATTTCCAGATACCCTGTGTGAACACCTATATCTCCTGCACGGCTTCGGGTGTCACTGGGAGGGTTTCCGTGCATTTTTATTGTCTGAGGGAAAGCTGTTTGCAAGCCTGGCTTTCAAGTCAATGTTTTCATGTGGGAACAGAAGGTGTAAAAGTGAAAATATGTCTCACTCTTGCCTTAAAATGGGACCTAAAAACGTTTTCGAAGAATGCATCTTGCAGATTTGCATGTGATTTCTTTGGATTATCTCAGAAGGCATGGAGCAAAGAGCAAAATAATATCTGAAAAAAAATCCCAGAGAACAGAGTCACAGTGGGTTTCTATTAATAAACTCTCAGTGGCCACAGGGGGAAAAAAAAAGGTTATGTTTTCAGAACTTCTTTATTTGTGTCCTTTTCCCCCAGAGAAATAAGTATGAATTTCTATTTCCAAATCAGAGGCAAAAGAAGCAATCAATTTAGGAAGTGTGGGGTCAGCAAATGTGGAAATAGCCCAGCACTGCCTTGAGAATTCTAAACACTTTTCTTTTTTTTAGTGCTATACATCCTAGTTCAGCATGCAAGGATTCCGTAAAACCTAGTTCTCTGCAGATGGCAATGTGTTCAGCCTCCTTTGACACGGAGCTCTCACGGGAATGAGCTGGGATGTGGTCCACCACTACACTTCAAAGAAGAGGACATGGCACTTTACATGGGCAAGATGACAGCTGCCCCTCCAGTCTCGGGAGGCCAGTGCCCACCTGTGTAGGTCATGCATTTTTAGAATCCCCCCTCGCACGGTCACTAGGAACTCCCAGCAATCGCCAGCGGATTGTTCACATGACCTTTTGGGAGGTCCGAATGATGAGAATGGACCCAAATGGTAGTAGTAATAGTAATAGTAATAGTAATGGTAATAGCAATAGCAATAGCACTAGTAGTAGTAGTAGTAGTAGTAGTAGTAGTAGTAGTAGTAGTAGTAATAGTGATAGCAAAGCCCTCCACTGTTGTCCAGGCAAATGCGGGCACGTTCTCTCACTGTGGAAGGCATGATCACCCAGACAGGTTGGCTATGCATTTTCCAGCCGGGAACCCTGGACCCCTGAGTCTCCGGGACTTCTGGGGATGGCATTTCTCCACCATGCTGCCATCGTTGAACGCATTTCTCTCCTGTCTTGGAATTCCATGTGAAGCACCAATGCCGTTAGCTTGAGTTACTTCATGGCTTCTCTTCAAGGGTTCTCTACTAAGCATGGCCAAGTATTAGTCTGCTGGGGCCCCTATAACAAAGGACCACAGACTGAATGCCTTTAGACACAGAAATTTATCTTCTCACCGCTCTGAAGGCTGGAAGCCCAGAGCCCAGGGGTCAGCAGGCTTGTAGGCCCCTCTCCTGGGCTGGTAGATGCCTGCCTTTGCGCCACACTGTCCCTCTGTGTCCGGATCTCCTCTTCCTATAAGGACAACAGTCCTGTGGGATGATGACCCCCACCAAAGACCTCACTGAAACTTAACAGCCAAGTAACACTGACATTCTGACATACTGGAGTCTGGGGCTTCCGTGTATGAATTGGGGGTCGGGCCACAATTCAGCCTCTAATAGTTTCTGCGTTCTGATTCGCTGATGAATTGAAGCAAAAAGTTGAGTATGGACATTTGGCCAACTAGCAAATAAGCGCTGAGCATCTGGGAAGAAGTGAGCTTGAGCGGGTGTGGGGTGCAGGTCGTGGGACCAGCCCTGCCCTCCAAGAGCCTCCTGGCTGCCAGACAGCAGCATCTCAAAGAAAGGGTTGAAAGATGACGTCTGGGTGAAGACCACCTTGAAATCAAGGTTCTAATTTTCACAGAAGCTTTCCCCTTGCATATTTTCTCTTCTGTCCTATTAAAAAAAGGAACTCTTTTCTTTCCTTTCAGAGACAACACGCAAGAGAAAGCAAGAACAAAATCCTACGCTCGCCTTTGTGTTAGAGTTTGAAGTGCTGTTGTTTCTGGTTGGAATATTCAAAATGGATGAAAGTGTGTAATGGAGACCGTGAGTGACATGATCAAGAGGGACGAGGATCCAACAGTCCCTTCTGTGTGAATGTGACCAGGGCCTCTGATGTTACGAGAAATGAGTTTCTATTAAAGCCCAGTTTTTGTTACTTTCCTTCCTGGTGTTTGGCTTTCTACCATATAATGGGAAATTAGTAGAAACACATTGAAAACATCGTTGTGAACAGGTGCGTGATCCAAGCAGCCCGTGTTTAAGTGACAGCTGAAGCATGAAAGCGAGTACTAGCAGATAAATGTGTGTGTAATTTCAGAGTTAATAATTATGTTGCATAATTTTCTTTGGAAGAAGAGTTTATAATAACATTTTCTAAAAGTGCCAAGCAAAGTAATTACACACTTGGCAAGCCATAAAAACTAAACAATTTGGCAAATGCCTCATTAACCAAGTTCTCAGGTCAATACGAGGTTTTATTTTGTTTAAAGCAGGAGATTAATTTTTTAAGATAGGGATTACTTCTTACTTTATGGTTTCGCCATTTTTCTTGTAATTACAATTTTATTTACTAATATAATTTTTTAAAATGTGAGTCTTTCTTAAAAGTCAATGGGGTAAAAGGAAGACGGACCCTTCATCAAATGAGCGGATTCCAACAGGCCCCAGAAACCAGCACTTCGGTTCCTATTCCCAAAGAGCCAGACTCATTATCTCCAGCTTCACGGAGGCAGGACTTCGACATTTCTGTAGAATATATTTTTGGCGGGCATTTAGCTAACAGCTACAGAAATCCATTTGAGGCCAAGGGCATCGTTTTGTGAGTCCATCCGTATATTTGGAAAGTACTGCAAGGGGTCCTACTTTCTGGGTTATTTTACTGGGAGGTCCCGAGAATGTGGAAGTTGAAACAATTCTTCATATAAATTATGTGGGTCCACCAGGCCTCTTTCAGGAAGCTTCCATTTACACTGGTACATTTGCTAATCATCAGCAGCTGGGAGCCAATTAATAGCAAGCCTGGGAGCACAGCCCAGACGGATGGGGTGTGAGTCAGAGGGGTCTGGCCGTCCTTCGTTGATTGATTCGTTGGGTTACTTATCAAGAGAGTTCACCCACATTTGAAACTATCGTTAAATAAACTCAGTACATTTTTAAAAAAAATTATTTATTATTTTTATTAACCTATACTGCATTATTAGTTTCAGAGGTAGAATTTAGAGATTCATGAGCTGCAGATAATACCCAGTGCTCATTCCATCAAATGCCTTCCTCATGCCCATCTCCCGGCGACCCCACCCCCCACCCACCTCCCTCAGTTTGTTTCCTAGAGTTAAGAGTCTCTTATGGTTTATCTCCCATTTGTCCTAAGTTTCTTACAAATGCAAAGTAAAGTTAAGCCATCACTTAGACTATACGGAATAATGAGTACAAGTCACAACCATACCTATTTATTCCCCTTTCACAGGTGGTAACTCTTTGTGTTTGATCCACAAGAATTTTTCTTAGGTTTTATGAAGTCTGGTCTATTCCTTAAGAAAACGTAAGTGTCCTCCATTGTCGGGGCACAGCTTGTCTGTATGACTTCACACCATAACTGGGCAAATTCACACATCAATCCATAAAGATTCTTCTGTGTAATGGATCCTAGGATTTTCTTCAATGGTCATACCCTCACTTATGTACATGTACCCCACTGAGGGGCATTTAAGGGGCACCTGGGTGGCTCAGTGGGTTAAGCCTCTGCCTTTGGCTCAGGTCGTGATCCTGGGGTCCTGGGATCGAGTCCTGAATTGGGCTCTCTGTTTGGCAGGGAGCCTGCTTCCCCCTCCCTCTCTGCCTGCCTTTCCGCCTACTTGTGACCTCTCTGTGTCACATAAATAAATAAAATCTAAAAAAAATAAATAAAATAAAAATAAATCAATAAAAAGTGAAGGGTGTTTATGATCCATGGGTTCTAGGTACTTATTACTGCAAAAGATCCTTTGGGTATACACCGTTGTCTGCTACATTGTTATTTCCGTAACTTAGACATCAAAAGTAGTTGTGCACTTCATCCAAGAGTTGTGCACATTTTCGATTTTGACACATTTGGCCAGATCACTTTTCCGAGGGGCTGGGCTGATTTACATTCATGCCGACATGAGATGCACCACCACCTCTACCATCCCAGCATCTCTGAACATTATCGATCTTTTGTTCTGCTATTCTATAAGCAATCAAGGTATTCAACTGAAGTGCCATTTTGCATTTAATTACGGGTGATGTGTGGAGTCTTCCCATGGGTTTACTGAGTCTGGCTCTGTTTCCTGGCCCAAGTACGTGGATCCACAGATTTTTCTAAGATTCAAATTATCATTATTAATACTACATTGATTATGATCATTAACAACACGATGCTCGCTAACAGTTAATGAGTACTTGTACGTTTCATCATGGAGTTTTCATGACTTTCACGCTTTTTCACTTACTCATTCAATAAATGTTTCTTCGGTACCTACTCTGCTCTACACGGCGCCATGAAGATGACGTGGCCAATGACAAAACAGGTCCAAGGCCTCAAGGCAGCGGATGCCTCCACCTCCCCACTAGAGATGGACAAGCCGTACCCGACAGGTGTGGAGAAGCGCACTCAGTGGCACGCGTCTAGCCAGTTGGAAGGCGGATACCAGGAGCCACGTGTGTAACTCCATCCTCTAAAACAAAAACAAACAACGGCGTTGACTTTCCCACTGTGAAAACTACTTGTAGTCACTATGTAGTACCCCAGTCAGAACTAAATTAAAACGAATTAAACCCCAGATTCATCAGTGGGAAGGGGTGCTCTCTTGGTAAAACAACTTTTGCCTTCACGCTTCAATTCATCTCCCATCGCTCCCGTATCCGGGCTTCGGCTCCCAAATGTCCAATATGAATTATGGCATCTTCCTATTATAATAGCAAAAAACGCCAACAGGTGACCTCTAAAAATCATGTTTGAAAACAGATAAGTGCATTTAAGTATAATTGATCGCACAAGTAATAACACCCAAAGTGATTACACAGTCTAGTACTTACAGAAGTAATTACACTTCAGAAAATCAAAATTAATTTGTACACTTCTGATGCACTTTTAAGGCTGTTGACATTTTATTGTAGTGCTTCTAATGAAATGAAAATTATTAATAATTGTTCCTACTTGAGTGTGACAAATGTCATTTGGCTGGAAAGGCAGAGGCACCACTGAGCAGTGCCAAATTATAATGTTGTTCAAAGTTGGGGGGTGGATATTAATATTCAAAATGGTATCAGGCATCCGTGTAGGCAGCAGCAGCTGATAAGCCATATATCCTGAAATGGATGGGTACGGATGTTGACATAATTGTCTCCTCCTCTTTAATGGCCAGGCAGTTAGATTGGCAAAGGACCGCAGGACTCGTGAGTGTGAATCATGCCGACACACCTGTGGTCCGCAGGAGGTCACTAAGCAGATGGACACAGCATGAGAAAGTCTCCTTTATCTCAGCCATCGCCGGCAATCCCACGGGCCTTTCCACGAGAAACATTCAGAGAACGATTGTTGCGGCCACAGGAGCCCGGTGACAAACAGAGACTCATCAGCTCGCATGGCCCATGGTCCACTTACCAACTCTGAAATCAGTCACTTCCAGAGAAAAGTAAGGCCAGGGATTCACAGATGAGTTTTCATTTAAACAAATAAAATAAAAATTAATGAAGCAAGCTACTCCGTTTAGAGGGACTACAAGATAGCCTCGTGCGGATCTATTCAGGGGTGCCCCGACCTTAGGCCAATACTCCCCCCAACAAGGGTGATAAAATACACATCAGAGTTACCATTACTGACACTCAGTACTTTCCCTTGGATGTGCAACCATCCCTCTAGCCGGTTCCAGAATTTTCTGTCACCCCAGGAAGAAACCCTGCATCCCTTAATGCCCTGCACATCGGCCCAGGGAACTCCCAGTCGACACTCGGCCTTTGAGGACGTGCTCAGTATGGACATTTCCTATAAGAGGGCTCCTGTGTTGGTGGCCTCCAGCATCTGGCTTATGTCTCTCTGCACGCTGTCGCTGAGACCCATGCACGTTACAGCACCAATCAATGTGTCATTCTTCTCTATGGCCACCCACGTCCTTAGAGACAAAAGCCCAGATCTTTGCCATGACCTCAGTAAAGGCCTGTTTTGTCCTTTGCTCACTGCACACAACACACCCCTCCCTGGATTCCTTTCAGTTTCTCAGACACACATCACCTTTGTAAATAATTAAATTCCTCCCTAAGTCTGTGGGTGCCTATTCACTGCTGAGACACCAGGCACTGAGTTAAGAAGACCCCTGTATGCACAGTTCCAAGCACACAGCAGGTGCTGAAGTAGGTGAGAAGCAGGAAAGCGCTGGGCTTTTGCCATCCCACGTACAAGGATCTCCACGATCCAGCTTCTGCTAACTTTCACCCCGATATTCCACCATTTCCTCCCCCTCCCCGGTTACATCCACCACAGGACCTTGGACAGCTCCTAACCCTGCCCCCATGCCCTGGCTTGGGATGCATCCCTCTCGAGCAGAAAAATTGCTACGGATCCTTCAACACTCAAAGCCAATGCCCCCTCTTCCATAGGATGGAGCTGACTGCCCATGTGAAGTCGGTAACCACAGTGTGACCCGCTCTCCCTACCACTTCACTCTGCCCCACGTTCCAGCTCCAGCGTGTCCCGGCGGCAGGCACAGAACACACATCTGCAGCCTGGTCCCCCCTTCAGACCACATGCTCTGGGGGAGCATGGGCAAGGTCCTGTCTCCTGCCATCTCCACCAAGCCTCCCGCAGGCCTGGTGGCCCAGATGGGCTCGGGAAGTGACCACTGAATGAACAGGAAACAGATGGCAGGAGCGGGATGCACAGGCTCTTAGAAGACCTGGGGGGTTCTGGCTTTGCATGGCGCTCAAACTGACCCCCACTTGCAGCTCTGGTAATGGGTCCACAAGGTCAGCATCATGGTCTGTGTCAGGATTCCCTAGGGAACAGAACCAATAGGATGTGTGTGTAGACAGAGGGTAAAGGGGAGAAAGAGAAACAAAGAGAGATAAATTTTAAGGAACTGGCTCATGGGATTATGGAGCATTGGGGAAACCAAAAGCTTCAGGGTATACCAGCAGGCTGGAAACCCAAATTCACATCCAAAGGCAGTCTGCTGACAGAATTCCTACACTTTGCTCTATCAAGGCCTTCAACTGATTGGATGAGGCCCACCCACATTATGGAGTATAATCTGCTTTACTCAAAATCCACTAATTTAAATCAATCTCATTCAAAAACCCCTTTATAGGAATATTCAGAATAATGCTTAACCAAATATCGGGCACTGATTCATGTTGACACATCCACACTGACACATAAAAATGGACTGTCACACATTTCCAAAGTAACATGTCTTTACATTTCTGGGTCAGGAGCTCAAATTAGAGAGGCAGGCAGTCTGTTTCTGCAATTTCTCAACAGAAGTAGCCACATCAGAGATACCGTGTGGATCGCTCCCACGTGGGCTAGCCCCCAGTACTGGACATTCCAGAGACATCCATACCTTTGGCAGACTTACCCAAACTCTCCCTAGAACACTCGGTGTCTCCTGGAAGTTTCTCAGAGATGCATAAGGATTATTCCAATTACCCAAGGAATTCATCCAGAGTCCTTCTGGCTTGCCGACATTTCCTTGAGAAGAAGGGTGTTCATCAGCTCTTTTCCTCCTGTTTACTTTGTCCCGAGCAATAGTCGTGGTAACAAACTAATCATCCAAAGAAAATCAGTGCCACTCTGTGTCGACATTACTAGATAAGAACTTTTAAAATGTGTAACATCTCCCCAAGTCGGTGTTCTCATGCTGGCCACCGTGGGGTGGCATTTATTGGCATTTGACTTATGCACTGATAAAATAAGACAGTGTCAAACAATGAGCAAAGTCTTGATTTGGGCCCAGAATTTAAAAAGCTGACAAAATCTCCTACTCAGAATTTAGTCGAGAGTCTCATACTTTGGAAGCTATCGAGCCTGGCGCACACCAGCCTGTGGGTGCCGTCTTACGGGGCAGCTCCCCTCTCGCTGGGAAAGAGGAGGCCTGGCCAGTCCTCAGGCTGAGTCTTGAATCAGGTAATTCAGGTGAAGAGCTGGGAGCCCTGTGCTGTTAAGAGGCCAGTTATGAGCTCAAACGTGTGGACTCAGAGATAGGACCAGGGAGCCCACAGCCAGGGAGCCCGTTACCATCTGCGTCCTGTTGAGGGCCCTTCTCAACCGGTGGGCCCAGCCCGAGAGAGCTTCTGGAACAGCCCTGGGTCCTCTAAGTGTCGGGCTGGTCACGGTCATTAGGTAAACCACTGTCCCACTGAGACAGATCTGTGTGGACTCTCACACTAACTCGCCAGCCATCGATGGCTGAAGGCCCCTGCTGGCCGACTTCACCTGGATACACAGACACCTGTCCCGAAGTCCACTTCATGGGACGTCCTGTCTTCGTGAGACACACGTCTCTATCCTTGGTGGCCTCCCCATGGGGGCTACATGGCAGGCAGCGTGTTTCCCTGGGCTGGGTCTGACCAAAGTCGGGCCTGAAATCTCCTGTGCTGGGGGAGCCCACGGGAGGCAGGCGCCAGTCACTCCTTCCTTCTTTTCGGTTTACCAGCCAACGCCACCGTGAACAACCAGGACACACAGCAGCCCTGTTGCCCCACGCCAGCTCAGCCGAGACACTGAGTTTCTAAAAAAAAAGACAAATTCTGCATGTTTGCTTGATCCTAAACTCTGAGGTTTCTTTCAGGAAATCGTTCTTTGATGAGCTGATTTCTAAATAAGCCTTTCCTGGGGCTGTTGTTTATTTTTGTGCAAAATCTATAACCTTACAAAATCGTGCATATCGTTTTGAAGACTCACGCGGTGTTGGGCATGTGACCTGTGAGCCCACAAGGGTAACGACCTCGTCGCACCGATGCTCTGTGACCAGGGGGAGGACGGCGACCCCAAGCAGCTTCAGTCCAAGCCCTGGACGGACGATGACCTCCAGGTCACAGTCCCCGCGTCCTGCGGGCGCGTGTCCATGGCGCACCCCCCCATGGAGCCCCCGCCGTCCCGCTCCCCGAGAAGCTGCAGTTTGGTTGCGGGCAGCGGGCGGCAAACCAGCCAGCGCCCGGGACCCAGGGGAAAAGCAAGGCGCAGTGTGCGGCCCCTGATGGGTCTGAGCCGCCGACACGGTGCAAGCCACTGCCGGGAAAACAGCCGAGCAGACGGACACCCGGGATTTACCCCGATAAGATCGTCTCTGTTACTGGCCCTTGAATCCAGGGAGCCTGCGGCCCCCACCAAAGACGACTGGAACACAGACAGCGACTCTGGGCCCTGAAAAGCTAGATTTTTCCAGGATTTCCCTTGTGACCCAGGAGAACTCCAGCAGCCCCTAGGCCTCAGGGTCTTTCCCGGCACCACAGGTGTTTCAGTACCTGCTTGGGGAAGCGCGCGTGGTCACCGGGTGGGATGACCTCTGGGGCAGCTTTGCAACCGCCCTCCCTCCTCAGCTCCCAGAGTCAGCGGAATGTGGTTTCTCCAACGAGGAAGGGGAGGGGCTACCTGAACTCGCTCCCCTTTCCGTCTCTCCTCCTCCTTCGCCAGCTCCTCCTTCGCCCGCTCCCCCGTCTCTAAAAACAAACACCAGGTAGGAGGTCCTGCTCCCCCAGGAGGAACTCCTGACCGACCTCCACCTCCTTGTCTCCAGCTCCCCACCCGGTGCTCCCGCCTGGTGACTCCGGGTCCTGGGAGCAAGCTAATCAGTTAGGAAGGGGACAGGTCGCCACGTGGCAGCCACAGATCCCGACGCCCCGATCTCATGTTGCTCCTGGTTTTAGAGAGACTCTTTCCTTCCCACGCATATAACTGAATGGGTTAATAACTGTGGCCCCCCGCAGGTTCACGGGGAGCAGAGCTGAGGGGAGAGAGGAAGGAAGGGCCGGGTCGGGAGCAGGTCATACAGGAGGCCTCGCCAATCCTTGAGGGGACTCTGGAGCCAGGAGGGCCCTCTGAGTCAGCCAAACGAAGGCGGGAAGGCCCTGCAGGGTTGATGCAATGAGCAGATGCAAATGGGGGGAGCAGGGCCTTGCTCCTGACCGGATGGTCAGGCCTCACTCCAACGCATCCCTCCCGTTGACCTTTTAAAGTCACAGATTCGGGGCACCTGGGGGGCTCAGTTGGTTAAGCCCCTGCCTTTGGCTCGGGTTATAATCCCAGAGTCCTGGGATCAAGTCCCATATTGGGCTTCCCCTGCTCTGTGGAGATCCTGTTTCTCCCTCTCCCTCTGCCTCACCCCCTGCTTGTGCTCTCTCTGTCAAATAAATAGATGAAATCTTTAAAAATAATAAATAAAGATGCGCAGATGCACTGCTTCGCTTTTTCTCTCAAAGCTCAGACTCTACAGAAACAAAGACATTGTCTTTCCTCCCCTGAAAGTCAGATTTGCTCCTAAACACCAACCGCGTCCAGCCCTTCTCCCCACCTTCATCGGAGCCACGTGAACTCCCCGGATGGGCCCCCCCAGAACTGGGGCCGAGCTCTGGAGGCTGGCATGTGCACCACCAAGGGTCTGAGCAACATCCCCTCTTCTCGGGAC
The DNA here is from genome assembly GCA_003697995.1 of Taxidea taxus jeffersonii. Classification (NCBI taxonomy): domain Eukaryota; kingdom Metazoa; phylum Chordata; class Mammalia; order Carnivora; family Mustelidae; genus Taxidea; species Taxidea taxus. Next base: position 55,970 of record ML104545.1, on the reverse strand, counting down.
GCTCCAGGGGCTGTTCACATCACCGGTGGTATCTGAAGTCTGTGCCGTGGTCCCGGGGTCGGCGGACCTGGCTACGCACCGGCCCTCCACCCCATACTGATGCTCTGCCCTGCTGCCCGTGACGGTGGCCTCCTTCCTGGCCTTGGCACACCGTGTCCCCTCTCAGAGCTATCCTGCCCTCTCTCACCTCAGGCCTCTGCTTGCAGGGGCCCATCCCAGACACCCAGCACAAGGGCGGCTCGCCCTGTGGCCTGGCTTGTCCCAGAGCCTCTGGCGCCCTGGATTCTGCCCTGCACGTGCCCTGTTGTGTGGCCCACCTCCCCACCTAATGTGCAGACCCCAAGGGGACACGGGCTTGGGAGCCCTCAGCACAGCGGCATCTGAGACACGGCCCATCCGGTCTTCTGGAGGCTCCTGGGAAATCTCTGGCTCCTCGTCTTCACCAGTGAAGGCCCAGGGGGCCGAAGGTTGGGGCCGGCCTCTGGCACCAGGGAGCCAGCATCGCCCTGCATGGCAGCATTTGGGGGCACACATCCGGAGTTCTTTTCCCCACCCGGCCTCTGGGCCACGGAGCTTGTGGGTAGCTCAGCTGGCGCACACGGAGAAGGGAGAGGTGCGAAGAACAGGGCTGCCCGGCCTCTGGGGACATTGCTGGCCCCCAGCCCACGGTGCCCTCGGCCTGCCCTCTTCAGGGTGGTCCTCAGGTTACCCCACTCATGCCTTCACCACGCAGGCATCTCCCGCCCACCCTGGCTTCTGTCTCAGCACCCCATAGGCCACAGTCTGCTCACGAGAGGGTCCTCGGTCCAAGCCTTTGCTTGCCCATCAGTGGAGGAGGGAACGGATGTTCTTTTCCTCTGTCCGTTTCTGGGACTGATTTCTGAGAGGGAAGGCCACTAAGCACCATGCCCCCAGCCCACTCAGACTCTGGTGCACATGCCCCAGGGTGGGGGGGGTCTTCCCAGAGCTGTGGGGGTTGGAGACCGACTCGCCACGGGCCCCCAGCTCTGTCCGTGCGTGGCTGCAGCCATGGGAAGCAGCCGGAGGAACATGGGCACGACAGCACAGTCACGTGGTCACACGATGTGACGATGCTGTGTTGGCAGACGTGTGAGAAGCCGAACGGGGTTTGGAGCACAGAGCCACAGTGCAGCAGCCCGGCGTGATGTACAGACAGGTGCCTGTGCTGCGCACCGTCACTCCCTGCAGAGTGCATGCCCGGAGGGAGGAGAGGACCGAGGGGGACGTGGGGGAAGAGGAGAGGCAGTGAGGGCAAGAGAGGCTTTCCCAGGCAGATGAAGATGACGGGTTGCGGCCCGAGACTCTGATGAACTCAGAAGAGGGGGAGGGGGTGAGAAGAAGGACAGAGGCTGCTCCACTCAAGACCTGCCCTCTTGGTCCAGGCCCCGGAGATGGGTGTCCTGGGTCAGGGTGACGCAGAGCGCACCTGCCACCCACCCTGATCTCGCAGCCGCTCCTCTGGGAGGTGTGTGCCCCTGCCCGGATTTCCCCACCCACCGTGAACCCCTAGGAGGAGGCTCATTTGCTTGGGATCTGCCCGTATCGCACAGCTGACAGGTGTCAGGGAAGCCCCCAGCCCAGGCCTGTGTTCACAGCCTGACATTCCCTACCTCAGAAGGCCAGGTGTGGGCGGGCCCGGGGGGTGAGCAGGAAGAGGCTGATAGCCCAGGTCAGGACACAGGGTGGGAGGGACACGGAAGACATATCCACAAGTGTTCCCAGCACAGGTGTGCAGGAATACAGGAATAACCGGGCAGAGGTGCAGCTTCTGTAGGCGGGGAAATGAGCAGGTGCACCAGGGCCCAGATGCGGGCCTTGCCTTGTCTTGGATCGTCCTGGGAGCAGCCCTCAGCACTCGGACTTTCGCGGTTTACCAATAGTAGTCCCAATTGCCCTTCTGGCCCCAGGAGCCAATTCTGAAATCCACGGGGGTGTTTTTGAATGCTAGGGTCATCCTACCGGGCATTTAGAAAAACTATGATTTTATTAATGCGATGCTTCTTTTATTTTTCCCATGTCACAGGGCTTTACATTGATTTTTTTGAGGTTGTATGTGGTGGTATGTATTACCTATGGGTTTCATTTCAGGCTAGAGAAGAGGGCCTTACAAAAAGACTCACACAGTCAAGGACTGTGGTTCCAAACTTGGGCAAGAGCAGGGCCGATCAGAGGAGAAAGGGAGTCACGGGACTTCCCTGAAGATGAAAACCAGTGTCCGGGACATCCTTCCTCTCCACCTGCACCAGTAAAGCCCAAAACCTTCCAGGCCCATGCCCCCAAAGGGTCTTGAATATAGGGTGTCTTTCCCCCCTCATGGATCCTGGGCCAGGCTATCAACCAGCTCCTCAATTCCCAACAACACACAGGGGGGCTGTTAACCCCCCCACTCTTGTTAAAACCTTGGAGTGACATTTCATCAGTGGTAGGATGGATTCTGTAGGTCTTACCTGTAGGTCTTACCCTGGGGCCTTCCTGGTCAAGTCTTTCCCTGCCTCCCAACCCGATTTCCCAGGACTGTCCCCTGGCTCACTGAGCTCTGGCCACAGCAGCCTTGTCTGACTTGGGAGGTGATGGCCAGTTCCTACCCCGGACCCTTTGCACACACATTCCCTTGGCCTAGAGTCTGTTCCTCCTACCTGAATGGTCGACCTTCCTTTTCTGTATTCAGGTCTCAGCTCAAATGCTCCTTTCCTGACAGGGCTGTCTGATCGGCCTCCCTCCTGGCAATGCCTCAGCAGATTGTCTACTTTCCTTCTTGGCATCTCTGAGGGATGAAGTCGAATGACTGATCCATCTGCCTTTTGTTTATTACTGTCCTCATCATGTAGACTGAAAACCCCACAAAAGCAAAGATTCCTTTGGTCTGGTTCATAAATGGACCCCAGGTCCTAGAACCAAGTCTGTTAAACTTATGCTTTTGAAGTGGGGGCTAAAATGACTCCTTCTCCACTGGGTCATTGCAGGATTGTCTCAGATCACAGAAATGGTCACTGGTGCCCTGGCTCCTTCTTGGGCTTTGTGTGCTCTGCACCATTCACTCCATCAAGTAGCCCAACATTATGATGCCCATTTTACAGATGAGGGCACTGAAGCACAGAGAGGATGAATAGCTTGCTGAGGTCACGCAGCCAGCAAGATAAGGAAGGTAGGACCCGAACCAGGGATTTGGACCTCTGGGCCTGACAATTTTGTGCCACACTGGAGTCCCAGAGGCCATCACAGGAGTGGCAGCTCCAAGGACAGTGATGACAAGGTGACATTGAAGATAACTAGCGGTGACAAGTGGTTCGGCCCTGGCCTGCAGCCCATCTATACCCTGCTGTGGCTTCAGCTCTCATCTCAGCAGAGAGATAAGCAGCCAGGCTGACTCCTGGGGAGAGCCAGCATCCTGTTCTGCACGGGAAACAGGAATCTCCCAAACTCCAGGCAGCTTGGACCGCAGGAAGGAGGGGAGGGATCACACATTTCCCCAGGGCAGAGGGGCCTCTCCGGGGGACAGCCAGGCTGTGGACACTCTAGCCTGCACCAGGGTGAACTCAGAAGTTGGAAACAGCTGCAACAGTGGGAGACAGGGTGTTTCCCGGAGGAAGCCGTGCACACTAGCTCTGGATGGATCCCGGTGTCTGCGTGATGCAGGGGCATGGGGCGTCGGGAGGCGGGAGCCCCCGGTGGTGAGACTAACACTGGCTGCTGAATGCCAGACCCAGGCACATGCTGGGTGGAGGGGGTGGATGGTTGGTCTTCCTTCAGGGAATGGCCAGTCATCCAATGCTATGGAGGTCCAGGTATGCAAGAGGGGGGAGTTCTAGACATGTGCTGTGCAACACTGCATCCTCACAACGCAGTGGTGAGGCTCGGACACTTGTGAGAAAGTAAACTCGCGCCGAGCGTCGTTACGACAGAACAACTAAACATGCGGGCAAGCCTTCCGGAGGTTAGGGATGTCTACGCCCTTGGCCATGGTGACAGTATCACACACGCCCCCGTGTGTCCCAACTCACCGGGCTGCACAGGGCAGGCCTGTGGGGTGTCCACGCATCAGTCATACCTCCGGAGAGCTGTGCGAAGCCTTTCCTTGCAACGACTCTTTAAACGGGAACCCACCACCTGCAGGCAGCCCCACGGCGTCTGGCGTCTGACGAACTTGTAAGTGTGAAAAATGCCAGATCATTTGTTTTAAATAAAACTAAGCCCAGTTCGGAGATGCTGCCCAAAGCAATGCCTATATTGTACCCGCGAAGCGACACCATGCGGGAGGTCTGCAGGAATTTACAACTTCAATCACAAAACACAGGCTCTCTGGGAACTGTCCCTTGTCAGGCCACCGCCTGGGAAGTGACGCGATTGAGTTCCAGGGAAGGCAGAGAACTGGTCTTGGTGAAGCTTTAGTACGTGCTCGGGCCACGTGTCCCCCGCGTCCCCCCTGCGGGGCGAGTGCGCCAGCGTTCCATCACGCAGCCCGGGGCACCCAGCTTGACCGTGCTGAGGGACCTGTCCACGGTCTCCTTGCTCTGAACGTGACCAGGATCTACGGACACCACAGACCTCCCCAGCAGCCCCCGCCCCCGCTCTGCCCACGGGGGACGGACCAGGCATTTGTCAGCTTAGTCGGCAACAATCCTTTCGAATCGCAGCCAGACGGGGGACTCTGCCCAGCTCTAGAAGCCACACTGCGTCCCGTACGCAGAGGCTGCGGCTTCCCCGTGGCCTCAAACTGACAGATCCCCAACTGGCTCAGGGAGCTGCTGGGGCAGGGTAGTTCACCGAGACGTGAATTTGTGCGCTGTTCTCCTTCCCACTCCTCGTTCCAAGAGGCAGCCGGACGTGCTCCTCGGCATCCGTATGGGAGTCTCACGATTTCAGGCCGGCAGCAGCGTTACCCCCACTATTCTGCTCTTCGGAGCACCCGCGCATTCTTCGAAACGCCGACACCCTCACGGAAGATGAGGGCCAGCCTCTTCCGCGGGGCCGTCTCCGTCCTACGGCAGCACAGACGAGCTCTGGCAGGTGCTGCTTCTCCTGACTCGTGTCTCGTGGTCCGTCCAGTCATTCCTTCATCAGATACGTGCCGGACGCCCACTGCTAGCCAAGCGCTGCTCTCGGCAGGCACGGGGCACGGGACAGCGATCCCCGAACCAGGTTCTCGCCTGCCAAAATCTCAATGACCTGAACGCTAGAGGAAACACTCATTCCGTAGGATCTACACACGCTCTGATCAGGACTGGGAATTTTTTGTAAAGATTTTTTAAAAATTTATTCATTTGAGAAACACAGAGAGAGAGAACGCGAGGACGTGCATGAGCAGTGGGAGAGGGAGAAAGAGAAACCGACTCCCCACCGAGCAGGGAGCCCAAGCAGAACTCGATCCCAGGACCGTGAGATCATGGCCTGAGCCCAAGGCAGACGCTTAACCAACCGAGCCACCTGGGTGCCCCTCGGGATGGTTTTTGACTCTATGAAAATCACAAATAGATGTACACACAAATAGAATACTTTTGGATGGGGAATAAATTTAGAAAACCAAATTTACAAAATATTAAAAGCAGTTCTCTTTGAATGCTGGGATGCTAAGTGACTTTTTTTTCCCATTTATTTTTGCGCTATAAATTCTCTTCAATAGAAATGCTTATCTTCACCATGAAACGTCTAAGCATTTTAGCAATACAGCACCGAGCACCTGTGGGTCTTGCGATCGGGAACAGCTCATTGTCTACAACACAGGAAGCCTAAGGCTCCATGACGGCAGCCACATTCCTGAAACGTCCCACACGCCGTCTCCTCTTTTAGTTCAGGGACAGCCAGGACTGAAGAAACGGGAACGAAGGGTGATATGTGCTAGTTTCCTTGGCGCACCTACGTACTACAGGGGGTCCTGCGCCCTGAAAGGTGCCCACAATGTCAAAGCGAGATCACCAGACAGAGAAAACTGTACACCAGCCTTTGTAGCACTGATAAGTGGTTATTGGAACTGCGAGAATAAGGTACAATGGCTTTTCGAAGGGGAAAAACTTCTTGAAATTCTCTACATGAAGAAAAATAGGAGGAAAAAACCAGAGGATGCAAAGAAAAGCAAAAGTACAAGCATCACCAAGAAAACCTTAACCGCATGACAAGCGCACAGCATCGTCTGGTAATGAGCATCTGGGGCTAAGGAGAGTCAGACCCTGCCTCTCTGCACTGCATTCCGGGTTGGGGCTTTGATCGCACGGGATGCAGCCCCATCCACGTCCTGAGGTCCCCGTGACTGCAGAGCCCCACTTCTGGGTGACCCCCACATCCGTAAGACAAGCGGGTCTAGGTGCCCACACCACACAGTGGTTCATTTTGTGTCTCAGTGTGACTGGGCATGGGGTGCCCGATGGACCTGTCTGGGGCAGATCTGCATTGGGATCGATAGACTCCAAAGTACGGGCCCTCCCCAGTGTGGGTGGGCAGAGGGCACCTAGCAGAAAAGGTGAGAAAAAAGGCATTTGTCCCTTTGTCTTCCCGCCTGCCTGCTTGAGTTGGGACGTCTCATGTCACCTGGGTCTGGCTCTCTGATTGGGATTTAAACCATTGCCCCCACCCCCATTCTCCGGCCTTCCAGCTCAGACCCAGTTACACCACCAGCTTTCCGGGGGCTCCAGCTTGCAGACTGTGGTCTACCCACGAGAAACTGAGTCACAGAGCTTGAAGCCGATTGCTCTGCTCCCAAAGCCGGTGAGTACAGAACAGATTGGGATGAGAACCCAGGGCGTCTGGCCTCAGAGTTCACACCCCTGTACCCCAGCACTTCTGTTTATCTCCTACATTTGAAGTCTTTCTGGGGCTAGATGTTCTCTGAAAGCAGTACTTGCAGTGACTACAAAAGGTCTGGTCTCAAGGCTACACAGTTATTTCATTGAACAAAACTCATCCTTTTCTAATGAATGACTTTCTATCCGTAGTTATTGTAAATACAGTTGAATGATATGTCCATAGTTAAGTCTGGCTGCATAGCCAGACTCTGCCCTTCTTTGATGTCTAAGCTCCAGGCCGTGGCTGATTGGCCCTGGAGTCGGAGGAGTAAGAGTGAGAACTTCAGAGATGAAAGGACAAGATGAATTCCCATTATGGCCACATGGCACAGCATCGTTCAGAGAATCCAGCCCACCCAATAGAGCAGGAAAAACAAATCAATGTGGCAAAATTATTAGAAAATAGAAGACTGAACTTTTTTTCCGGTGACACTGTCCGTCTCGAAAGGCCGGTAAGATCAAACGGAAGTACAGATGTAACAAGTGTCCACGAGTGCGGTGAGTGATGGAAAGATAAGCAGTTCTATTAGCCAAACAAGCCAGGAAGTGGGCCTGATGGAAGGGTCACAGTCACAGCAGACAAGGTTAAAATCAATTTAAGCAGAAATTTATAGGATCAAGTTAAAGTAATCATGAAACTAATTTTTAGGCTAAGTAAACAATGTTTCATCCTCTGCTGCTGGGAAGGAATTCAAAATACTCTAAAGGTGCCATTTTACCCTGATGATTTATTAATTGTAATAAGAGGCAAATAAGATCTTTTCTCCTTTGCTACTGGACAAAGCATTTTGTACTTTATGTTGAAGAATGAGTAGATGCTAACGGCTATTAAAATTGTTGAAATTAAAACTTGAGAAAATATTGTTCATAAAAACATAAAGTTAAAGATGTTAAGCCATGCAGCAAGTTACAAGAGACATGGGTGGTGAACCGGCCCAGGAGGGGAGGTGGAGGCCGTCCAGCACATTTGAGCAAGGCCCTTGACCCTTGCGTGGAGTCCTGAGATGTCCTCCGCTCTCAGCTCATGCACGCAAAGAGAGCAAAGCAAGTGACGCCAACGCTAAGAGAAAACATCAACATCCACTTGACTGCAGGTAATGGTAAAAAAACAAACAGAAAAGAATTACATGATGTCCACGTATATTCTGCATTTCAAAGAAATCCTAAATATTAAAGCAAGGAACAGCAATCATGATATCATTAACTTCATATTTAGTTATACAAGAAACAAAATACTTCCCATATAAAACACACTGTTAAAATTGAAAGGGGTACTACATGATTGGCCAAAAATGCCTTACAATGCAGAAAATGTTAAGCTCCTTGTATACAGCTAATTTACTAATCTCCACAAACACAAGGTAATGAGCAATTCACAAAAATAAGCAATGACAAGAATCACAAATAGTGAATAAATATGTAAGGCAATGTTCAAACTCAGTAATGATCAAAGGAATCGAAGTTGAAACAGCCATAGATATCATTTAAGTTGCCATGTTGAAATATGTTCATTTCAAAAGTATTTTCAAGTCTTGGTGAAACTCTAGCAAGAAAAGTACTTGAAAGCATCACAGATGAATTTTGGAATCGGCAAAATGTTCTGGGAGACAACCTGACAATAGTTCTACACGGCCTTAAAATGCTGCCTACCTTGATCCAAAATCAAACACAGTCATTGGTCTGCTTCTTCGTTTGTTTGCTTACGCAAACATTTTTGCATTTGCCCTATTTTAAATTCTTTACTAGGATTATTTCACTTCACCCTCACAAAACCCTGGAAAGTAGTTGTACGTTTCCACCCTACAAACGTGGAAAGTGGGACCAGAGCGGGTGAGCCCAGTCAAGGGGGAGCTGGCCTCCAGGACTCAGACCTTCTGGAGGCCCAAGCCCATGAGCAGGGGCGGGCTTCTCTCCGCCCTCCCGGCATGCACGTAACAGGTGCGCAAACATGTCCATTGCTCCGTTATTTCTAACGGAAAAGAAGAGAGGAAAAATTGGAGGTGAGCTGAAGGACGGAGATACACACAAGGTCGCAGCAGACTTACGTTTATAGAACTTTTGAATTATGTATTTTCAAGTAAAAACAAAACAAAACAAAAAACTACTTATTTTTCTGAAAAGTACAAAAAGAAAAGACACAGAAGTAAACCAAGAACAAAAACCACCAAAATACTGATCACACTGACCCCCATGTGAACAGTGTGGGAAACTTGTATTTGTGCTTCTGGGGTGTTCACATTTTTCCCAGTGGGCATGTAATGTTTGGGAAATTGCACACAACATGCGTACGTGTACATGAGCACACGAAGCGTCACCCAACAGCTGGGCACGATGTTCCGGCCGGGTACCACAGCTACGGAAGGGGTGTGCTGACCTTCCCCGCCACGCCCTGCCCGGGGCTCCTGTCTACCTAGAACCGTCCGCGGCCACAAAGCCTGGACCACCTCCGGTCCACACGGCTAGGGGCATCACTTGCCTTTAGCACCAACAACCCCCAAAGTGGGTCTGTCATGGCCCCTGCTGCATGCGGGGGAACTCCCCTCTCCTCCTTGGCCACCGGGTACTCCTGCTTCACCCCTTGAGGACACCTCTGATCCTCTTCCCCGGCGACACCCATGGTGCCCTAAGGGCTGCAGCTGAACCAGGGCGTGCAGCCTCAGGACCACGTAGGCGAGCCCGCGCCCACCGAGCCCCAGGGCTAGTTATCATGCCAAACCCTGGTACAGCCCTCCAGGCATGTCCCGCTGTCTGCGGTGTAGGGGTCACATCTTTAGCAACAGATCTCAAACGAAGCACGACATCCGACCTTGACACCTGAAGCCGACCAGAGTAGGTCTGCCCACCTCCCCCCACCTGCCCCAGACTTGGTGGAAAAACCAACCGTGGGCTCTGTGGCCTAGGCGGGGAAAGCGGCGCCTGCAGGCAGACAGGGCACGCCCACTGGCTCGCTGGGGCAGGGCCAGGGGCCAGAGGAATATGCATTCTTATTTGGGGCAGGCGTGCGGGCACCTACGGTTCATGGTTCACGTGGCTGCAGAATGAAGGAAGAAGAAACTAACAAGTGTTTTTGAGGGTTTAAAATACACCAGAAAAGAGCTTGAGTTATTTGGAAATTAATTCCAGGCGCATCAATAGCCACGTGCTTTTATTCCTGTGCCTTCCTGCAGGAATGATAGCTTTGCAAGCACCCGCTTGGAGAGACCGGGAAAACGCCTTCCGTTCTCTCTCTCTCTTGCCGGGATCTGTTTGCACACGGGCCGGGCTCTCATGGACTGAGGCCCAGGAACAGCAGGTGCCAACTCTATGCACACGCCGCAGAGACGTTCTAGAATCCAGAGCAGGGGTGGGTTAAGGACAGTCTGCGAAAGAGTTGGCACGTGCTTCTACAAATAAAGTTTTATTGGAACGGAGTCCCGTCCCTTCATGTACATATTGCCTTTGGCTGCTTTCCCACTACTACGAGAGGGTTGAGCTGCTGCAACAGAGACCATCTGGCAAACAAAGTCTAAAATATTTACTATGTGAGCCTTCCGGAGAGTGTTTACAGGAGCCCCGCCTAGAGCAGCAAACCAGGACTTGCCGCGGACGTAGTTAAGGCCCGACTGGCCCCCGCAGCTGAGCGTCAGACGCATAGACGAGGCAGGGGACTGGATGGGCTTAGAGCCCTAACACCTGGAGGAAGGTCCGGCGGACTGAGGGCTGAGCCGGGTAAAACAGGCTGCAAAGCGGTGTTTCCTGGAGCTTGAACGGCTCGGTGTCCTCCAGCCCGAAAAAGCTAAAGGGACACAGGGGCACAGAGGACTCAGCTCCCGTGGAGAAGGGTTGGCTCCCACTGGCAGGTGCTCCGTGGACCAGACTCAGGCAGAGGGAGGGCGTGTGACCAGGCTGTCCTCACGATGCCACGTCGGGAATGAAGATACCTTAGCTGAGAGCAGCGTGGGCACCCCCTGCCGCAGCGGGAGGCCGCAGGAGAGTCAAGCCACCTGCCGCGCAAACACCTCCGCTTCACGAAGCCCGAGAAGGAAGTGGGTGCAGCGACGGGCTGGGGCCGCACCAGCCTCGAAGCGGGTGAGGGCAGCTTAGAAGGGGCCCTGGGGTAAGGTTTCTGCCCCCTCGCTCCCTCTCTCCACCGTCCTCCTCACTGCCATGAGCCCAGGGCTCAGAGGCCACCCTTGAAAGGCTCTCGGGGACAGGTGGCGGGAAGTGCCGGCAGAGCCAATCGGAGGGAAGCTCCCCCCACCCCACTCCCCACCACCTGCCCACTGTGGGCCTGGGTGCAGAGAAGAGAAGCTTCGCCTCTCGGGGGAGTTCGGGCTTGTGGGTACTACCGGCATGACACGTTTTCGTGACTGAGGTGGGCTCTTCTCTGACTTGAAAAGAACAGAGAATTCTCATTATCTGAGAGTGTGAGAAAAATCCGAGGCTCTGCCCTAGTTTTTGTCCAACAGGTGGAGGAAAAGTGGCCCCATCCAGCTTACCTGAACCAAGAGAGGAGAAGAGAAGACTATTCTCTACCCTCAGGGGAAAGAAAAGTCAGTGCAAGAGAAGCGAGAAGCAGTGACGAGCAGAGGACTCCCTCGGGGAGTAATAGGGCGTGGTGGGGACTGCGGCAAATCCAGATGGGAAAGCTCTCCAAAGAGGCCACCACAACTCACCTCCAGCTAACTGATGCGTCGTGGAAATTCAAATGCAATTTTCCCAACTGCGTGAATTCTTTGTGAGAACCTAGAAATCTGAATTTTTATGCAAAATATATACTCTTACCATCGTATTCTTTTTTTTTTTTTTTCCCTGGAACAGATCATGGCCATTAATGGGAGCAACAGACAAAGTCTCCCATCAACCAGCTGCTCCTGGCCTTCTTGGAAATGAAAGAGAACGACCAGCAATACACCACATCTTATGTGTGTGTGTCCCTTTGAGTTTTTATCTTCTTTTGTATGAACACTTTATATAACACAGATATTCTGCCCTAGATTTTAGCAATGATCTCAAGCAGGAAATCTTAAAGCTCCAGACAAAAAAAAAAAAAAAAAACAAATAAAAGGAAAGGAAACTGTGTAATATAATCAACACGATGAGTATTGGTTTCTTCTCGCCCTTGCTTGCCTAATTCTCTTACTTTTCCAGATTTAAAAACAGGCATTTTCCTGGCATCAGCACGAATCCAGCTCACTTCCCCTGTGATTCAGGAGGAAGAAGCAAGGTTGGACACCGTCCACCTGAGCTCTATCTGGAAATAAACCCGGTGAGTAGAATAAGAAACGATATTATTCAGATAACGTTCTTCGTGTGCACTGTAGACTGTATTAACGGCTGTTCTATAAACAATAAAACCTATTCACCCATGAAATTCATTTCTGTGAACATGCTCATTATGGAGACATTAAAATAAAGGAAATGTATGCTGGAATTTGAGTGATATAACACTGCACATTATAAGGGAATATTCCTTGTCAAAAGAACAAATATTAGCGGAAAATAAAGCCTGATTCGAATGCAAAGCTGAGATTCGGTGTTCAGCGCGTCAGCTGGGCTGGATTTTCTCCGGGTCGGGCCACTTCCCAACCACGGAAGCCAACAGGGAATGTCGCGTTGGGGTCCTGCACGCCGTTCTTCTCTGCAGACCCTGTTGATCTGTTTCCGGAAGGACTTACAGGGTCCTGCGGGCCCCACAGACCGACCCCACGTGTCTGCGCTGTCCCGCGCGGGGCCACGCGGGAACACGGCGGTCTCCTCCACGGGGAATACTGCAAACAGGTAACCTTTCCGTTGTGAAATCGGAAACCAAAATACGACTGCGGACAGCTCTCTCATCTCACGCACTGCGTCTTACTCCTGGCTGCAGTCAAAGCCGGCTGTGTCCTCAGAAGGCCGGGCCTGCGGAGCCCTGAGCGTCTGCAACGAGGCTCCGCTGACATCTCAGCATACACAGCACACTCCCCCTCAGTCCTCAGCACTCCTGCAGCTTCCGCTGCGACGGACGCCCACGAGCCGGCCAACCTTCCTTTGCACAAGGAGAATGGCGCAGGGCCGGGGGCGCCGCTCTCCCCCGGGGGCTCTTGGCCGAGTGCTGGCTCCACGCAGGAGCTTGGAGCCGCGGTGAACACCCCTGTCCGCACCTTCAGCGCCGCCCTCCTCCTCCAGAACCGCAGAGACGGTGTGGGGGGCGGGCGGGGGCAGGAGGCGTCCCACCAGGCACGGAAGGACTTTCAGCAGGTGCGCGGTCTGGGGCCTTGGCAATGCAAGGGGATCAGCGAGGGCTGAAGCGGTCTCAGAAGGACACAGGGAGCTTCTCTTTCAAGCGGGCGACGCCGTTTACGAAACCGTTTGGGGTCGGATTAAAGAACGTCACTAAAACAGAGCCCGGTGTGTTCGCCGCCAGGCGCGAAATGGGTCCCCGTCCGCTGTGCTTTGCTCCACTTCTACCCAAGAGAATCACCATCCTTAAATTTTATTTTATCCTTAGCTTTCATTCTGTTTTTCTTCTGCACCCTGGAGATGTCCCTAGACAGTATGAAGGTGCTGGTCTGTTAAAGAGATTGTATTCGGACGTGTCTTCCCATGACCTTCCGCTTTGCTGCCGGTTCCTGAGACCCGCTCGGGGTTAACGGAGCGATGACTGTTCCCACCACACAGTGGTCCGCCGATCCGGCTTACGAAACTAGAGGCCCCCCCCCACTGACCGTGGCTATTTAAAACAGGCTTGTTGAAACACAGTCCACGTTAGAGACCCATCCCCACTACCCAATTCTAGAAAACTTCAAATCTCTAAAAGCACCCCCTCCGAAACCCTGCCCAGCAGAAGTCTCTCCGCTTCCCTCCTTGCCCATAACCAGCCTCTGGCAAGCAGGACTCCACTTTCCGTCTCCATGAACTTCCCTGTTCTGGACACTCCGTGTTTTGGTGCAGATGGCCACATCCATGTGCCTATTTTGACTAGTTTCTCCGGATCAGCGGATTTTCAAGGCTTCTCCTCACTGTAGCACGCATCAGGGCTTCATCCCTCTTTACGGCGGAGGAACCTCTCACCGAGGGACACACGGCATCTGTTCAGCTAGTCCTCAGCGGACGGGCGTTTGGGTCGTGCCTACTGTTGGGCCACGACGACTAACACTGGTTAACCTGGCTAACCAGGTTTCGTGCACACGTACATCTTCGTTCCTCCCGGATCCGCCTGGGCTGGAACCGCTGGACCAAGTGATAACTTCGTGCTGTGCATCTGAAACCTGCCAGGCCGATGTGCAAAGTGGCCGCATCGTCTCATCTCCTCCCCGGCAGCGGGGTGCAGCCTCGTCCACCCCCTCGTGGGCGGCTGGTGTGCCTTGCTTACTGTAGTCTCACTGGCCGGTGGAAACGGGTATTTTACTGCAGGTTTGACTTGCATGTCTCGGGGAGTGATGGAGAAGATATTTTTATTTTAATGTCTTCTTTGTACAAGGTTCTGTTCAGCTCTCGGTCTTTATTTTTTCATTTATTTTTCCAGTGTTCCAAGATTCGCTGTGCGCCACACCCAGTGCTCCACGCAGTAGGTGCCCTCCTTAATACCCAGCTTTATGTTTAGGACAGTTTTAGATTCACAGCTTACAGAAGAATTGAGATGAGAGTTGGAGTTCCTATAGACCTCACACCCTATGATTAACCTGTTACATCAGTATGGGGCGTTTGTTACAATTAATGAACCAACACTGACACATTATACAAATTAAAAGCCATAGTTTATTTTAATCTCCTTACGTTACACCTGATGTCCTTTTAGGTGCAAGATCCTGCCCAGAATGTCACATTGCCTGTAGTTGTGACGTCCTCTTGGGCTCTTCATGGCTGGGACAGTTTCTCGGATTTTCCTTACTTTTGATGACATTGACAGTTTTGAGGAGGACTGGTCAGGTGCATTTCAGGAAGCCCCTCTGTTGAAATTCATCTGATGCTCTTCTCATGTCTAGTCTGGGATTAGGGACTTCTGGACGAAGATCACAGAGGTAAAATGCCATTTCATCACATCTTATCACAGGTATGTGCAGACAACAAAACCCACCACTGTTGATACTGGTCTCCGTCACCCATGTCACATCATGTTTATTAGATTTCTCCACGATAGAGGGACTCTTCACTCTCCCTTTCCGTAAGATACTTATAATGGCTTGAATAGTGACTCCCCAAAATATATGTCTTCCCAGAATCTCAGGTCTTTTGATGAGATCATTCTGGGCTAGAGTGGGCCTCAAATCCAAAGATAAGTGTCCATATAAGAGACAGAAGGCAGAAGGCACCCAGAGACATAGAGAAGAAAGTGCCGTGAAAGTTGATGCAGAGACCAGAGTCTTCAGTTTGGAAGCGAAGGACACGACGGGCTGTAGGCAGACACTCCAAGCCAGGAGAGACACAGACGGGGACTCCCACAGAGCCTCCGGAGGGAATCAGCCCAAAAAACACCCCACGGGCAGACTCCCAGGCTCCAGAACTTGGGAGAACGAACGTCTGCTGTTGTAAGGCACCAAGCTCTATGCGCAGGGCAAGTGCAGTGCCCTGGGGCCCTGGGAATCATTTCTTCCCACTGTGGGCACAGAGCATGGACAGGCGTGTGTGCGTGCTAGCCCATGCAGGCGTGCATGTCTGTGAGTCCCTCTGTATAATACCACCTGCATCGGACCATGAATCCGCCAGTTCTCCTCGACGCCCTTCCTCGACCTCAGGGATCATGGCAGCCTCTTCCCACGCCAAGAGTGGGAAGCCCGGCTCCCATCCCGCGCTGTCCCCTTGCCCAGTCGTTGAGGTCCAGCAACACATGCACAGCAATAGCAGACCCCCACTCACACAGGCTGGCCCTCCTCCCACAGGAAAACACCTGACCAGCCAGCACGGGAGACACACATGCAGTGTCTCTGGTGTGTGACTTCCGAAGTGACTTCACAGGCGTCTCTTTCCCACGCACCTGACCGGGGTTGCCTTGTGCATGTGGACACAGTTAGCATCTCCTCTTGCAGCCTTCCTTCTTCGGATGCCCCCAGACTCCTAAATTTTGTTTTAAAAATTGTGTGAGTTAACTTTTACTACTTGCTATAAATTTTTATGGGTTTTGACAAATATATACCATCATGTGTCCCCCAGGACAGTATCGTGCCGAATAGTTCCACTGCCTTAAAAATCCCAGTGTTTCCCTGGTCACCTCTCCTTTCCACCCTGAACGTCCCTGCAGAAGCTCTTCCAGAGTCCAGTGGCTCTAGGGGTCCCTGGGCCTGTGGCCATGTCCCTCTAGCCTCTGTCTCTGGGGTCACGTGGTCTTCTCCCCATATGTGTCACATTTCCCTCCACCTCTCTTTTAAGGACACTTGTCCGTGGCTTCAGAGCCCACCTGGATAATCATGGATGCCCTCTCTTAAGATCCTTAACTCAATCACATTTGCAAAAACCCTTTCTCTAGATAATCTCGCATCCAACATTTCTAGGGGTTGGAATTTGGACGTCCCTTTCAGAGAATCTCTATTCAGCTCTCGACAGTGACCTCGCCTGCTGTGGGAGAGGAGGAGTCTTCATCCCTCGGATGGTCTAGCTCCGCCATCACGGAGGAGTCAGCGGAAGGAGACGGCTCATGTTTACACAGGACCAGAGCTGTGGGCCCCCGCACACGCGAACCTGCACACTCAGTTTCATACCCCACTGTCTCAGGTGATGCAAACTCCCCACATGGCCTGGGATGAGGGTCTCAGCCACTGGTACCCCAAATTTTTACCCATTCAGACTGACGTGTCTTTGGATCATTCATGAAGAGATGGCGTGTTGAGTAACTGAAGTTTATAAACAGAAAAGCACAAAATAAGTCCAACTCAACATAAATTGCCTGTTTTAGAGAGGACACACGTTTATTCCTGCAAACACACACACACACACACACAAACGCACGTGCACACTCCCTCCTAGTGGGTGGAAGTTCACGGCAACTGTTTGATTTTCTTCTCGTGAAACTTCTTCACAGTAACCCGGAGAGATAGCGTCTCCTTTGGAGTGGGAACACCAAAGGGAGAGAGCATCAGAGGAGCCTTTGAGACATGAAAAGCGTAGACTGAAGTTCAGGAGGGGGGTCTGCCCTATCTATCCCACAGAAAAGGTCCAAGAGATGCACTTGTGGGCTCCACTCCTCTCCGTGAGCCTGAGCCGTGGGAACGTTGCAATCAGTTAATTCCCCTCAAGATGTTTGATCAGTGTGAGCCGAAACAAAGCCCGGCCGGCCAACAGCATCAGACCTCTGGAGTCAACATCTCTCGTCTTTTCTTCAAAAAGAGAAAGCCCCGAGTAATCCATCCTGCTGCGTAACGTATAGCTCAAGTGACATTTTCAGTGAGTATAAACTGTCGGCTGTTTGTCTTGCTCATTCATTGTACTTTTGTGAGACCCTTTGTTTCTTTGATGCTCGGAATATTGCACCATTTGGCTTTAAAATCTACATTAGAAGAGTATTAATTAAAGGCCGACACATTGCAATGGAGACAGTGTTGAAATTATGCTTGAAGGTACAATGTAATTAATTTTGTGCAAGAGAAACATAAAAGAGAGAGAATGAAACTGGAGGAAATAGCATCATAACCCACGAAATGATAATGAGAATTACATTGTAGATCAGACAAAATATGAAAAGACATGTGGAGTAATTAGACCTCCGGGGGGTGGGGATCACAATGGAGGGTCACCTGCGGAGTTAAACGGAGAACACACGCCTCATGTCGGGACGCACATCTTCCGCGGACAGGATGACTTGCATTAAGCATCTGCCAGGTGGATGGAGAAGAGGATTCTGATGCAAATTGGTGAAGAGCCTGGATGGTGGGGTTGGAAATGACTTTCCCTAGAAGCCGTCTCATGGAGGAAGCTCGAGGCACAGTGATGGACTGAGAGCAAGTCCATCTCCCTTCCCGGGCGGGGCTGAAGCCACGAGGATGCACTATGGCTCATCAGTCCCAGTGACGCCAACATTAAGGGATGGTTATCGGGACATCCCCAATTTACAAGGTCTAAAACAGTGCATCTGAAATTACTGCATCTGTATTTCTGTAGGGCCTTAGTGGAATTGGTTAAAAGTTACAGGAACCTCATGGAATTGAGCCCAGTAAAAAAGACCATGAATTTATACAGGACATGCCTTGTGTAGAAATCCTTCCTGTGACTCTGGGTCACCATGATGATGACAACGCTCACTGGATGACTAACAGGGGCACGGAGACCAGCTCCTCCAGAGCAAGTGTGGGCACCAGCTTCTGCCTCCTTTGCTAGTGTCCAGGTTAGACTCTTGTATGGTTCGTCGGCCATGGGGAAAGGAACCTTCCAGACCTGCATTCGCTGAGTTGCATGACCGCTAGCTTTTCCCACAGGCTTGTCAGCATGCCGTGTCCTGTTCTGGTGGTTTGTGTGTGACTTCTGGAGTCCTCACAGTGCTGTGTGGCATGTAATGTCTTGTTT
The DNA here is from genome assembly GCA_003697995.1 of Taxidea taxus jeffersonii. Lineage (NCBI taxonomy): Eukaryota > Metazoa > Chordata > Mammalia > Carnivora > Mustelidae > Taxidea > Taxidea taxus. The sequence goes on along the minus strand of ML104545.1, from coordinate 37,719 downwards.
CATGGAGGAGTGAAGAAGCCCGGGAGGTGCAGCAGGCAGAGGGGGGCAGAAGCAGGAACTGAGTCACTTCAGGGAAACTCCAGTGCCCACCTGTGTCCCCTGGCCATGCTGGCAAATCAGCAGAGACTGACGAGCTTAGGACAGAGCCCACTGACCACCTGACAGCTTCCATGGGTCTGGGGTCTGGACCTAGCATGGCTCAGCTGGTCTTTCCTCAGGGTCTCACCTGGGGGAAAGCAAGGTGCAGGCTGGGCTTTCACCTGGAGGTCCAGGAGCAGAGAGACAGCGGCCAGAGCCCAGTCTCTGCTCATACTTTCCTCGAGGCCCCTGCATCTCCAGGCTGCTGAGGGCATGGCGAGTCCTTATGACCCAAACCCGCCTGTCTTCCCTCCTGACATCCTCCTCCATCCTCCTCCTCCATCCTACCTCCTCTACTAGCAACACATGCCCCTCATTCCCTTCCGAACCCCAAGGAGGACCTGCTGCCTCTGTGTGTAAGCTAACAGTCTACTTACAACAGTGCAAGCATTTTCTAGGCTCATGGAGGAGTTCTCTACCATATGCTCTCAAAACTCCTCCTTCTACAGAGGCAAATTCAAAATGATAAATTTAAAAACCTGCACACACGCTCCTTGGGCCCGAGGAGGCTGACAGTCTCCCATCCATGAGCACTGAGCCGGGGCTGGAGCCCGGAGTGGGGGGGTGGGGGAGGACCCCTGGTCCCCGCCCGCCCGGCTCCTGACTCCCGGTGCAGGAGGCAGGCGAGCAGTAAGGAGGCAGTTCGGCAGAAAAATTCACGACTAGAAAAATTCAGGCATTCAGTGGCAACTCAGAAAAGGACATCTGACCCAGTTAAGGGGCGGTGCAGGGAAAGAATCTGAGAGGAGTGACATATAAACCAAGGTCTGAGAATCGGCAGACTTGGGTGAAGGGAAAGAGAGGATGCGTGTCACAGCAGAAGGAAGGGTGTGTGCAAAGGCCCAGCAGTGGGTGAAGATAACCAGGTGGGAGGGACTCTGGAGAAGGGGGAGACGGGGCGAGAGACGGCTCAGAGAAGTCAGTAGGATCTGCACTATTTGGGGCTCTGTTGGCCACACTGAATAGATGGGTCTTCATCCTGAAGGTGATGGGAGGCATTTGAAACACAGGGGTGACCAGATTAGTGTGGAAATCTAAAATAAAACCCTCTAGTCTCCTTCTCTCTCCCCTGGACTGAGTAGCAAACCCCTTTGGGGCTGTTTTGGCCCCTTTGCCAAAGCTCCAGCCAACCAGAGGCAGGCCTGCTGCCCCCCGGGGGCTCGGGAGATTGATGGTGCTCGTCCTAGAACCCACCAGAGGAGCCTTACCAACTGCCCATCCCAGTGTCACGGTGGCCGTCCTACGGGGTTGCACTGAGAGTCTGTGGTGGGAGCAGAAGTCCTGTCTTTTCCATAGAAGGCCTGACTTCGTTCAGGGCACTCTGCCCCGTCTGCAGCTCCCAAGGAACGGATGTCCCCACCCACCTTGCTGTTGCCTGGCATTTCCTACCTGACAAGTGGGCCAAGGTCAGACTCCTCCCCTGGGATCTTGGTGAATTCACTTTGCCAGGGTCAATCCCAGCCTCCAGAGGACTTCTCAGTGGTCATGCTAACTTGAAATGCAGGCAGTGCTCTTCTCTTTTGTCGGAGCAGAAGATCCCTGATAAAAACCCGTGGAAGAGGCTTGAAAGAAGTGATGTGCGGAGGTGTGGGGCTCACCTAATTTTTCTTCTCAGCCGGAATCTCTTAGCCACTTCCGTGCACTGAAATCTACTTGCGGACGTTTCGTCTGTCATTCCTGCAAACAGAGCAGGTGCTGAGCTGAAGGTTCAATTCGGAAATTAAGATCTGGGTGCCGCACGTCACCGCGCCAGCCCCATATCAAAGTTCTCCTTCTCCTGCAATGAATTTCTGAAGCCAAGCTAGAAGTTGCCGAAGGTCTGCAAATGGCATTCTTTAGCTTTTAACTTTCACATAAAACAGAATAAAAGATTATTGCATGTCCAGGAAAAATCTGGCTACTGCTTGTAATAAATTCCTGTGCATGTTCCAGAAGCAGAATTGGATGGCGTGCTGTCAGCTCATTCATTCTTCATGGGGCTTGTTTTTATTTGGGTTGCAGGCATTGAAAAAGATGTCAGATATGTATACATTATATGCCTCTCTATTTATACACATGCACACTCCCAGATACATCTAAATACAGACCCGCACGCACACACACTTTCTCCATCCCAACCAACTCTTCTGTCAGTGATATCTCTTCTACCAGAGATGTTCCAGTGAAATATTTCCAGGTATGATCTGGAGAGAATCTTTTGGGTCATCTTGTCTCTTTCATGTGGTCCTGAATAATTTCTTTAATAGGGAATCCATCGTGTCCTGAGACAGACCACTGATTGTTAGATATCCCTATTAGAAATTCCCTTCTTCCTTTGAGAAAAATCTGTTTTCCTATAATTTCCAGCCTTAAGGATGCACTGGAGGAGCATGCCTATCTAACTGGCAATTATACATAAGAGAATGAATGACAGCGCTCTGAAATGAGGGTAAACATTTGAAAGTTATCAGCTTATCCACGATAATTCTAACGTTAGGAGAAAAAAAAGAGTCGCCAACAATCCCCTGTGCCGTCTGAAAGGTGGAAAGTGAACCACTGGAGAAGATGAGCCTCTCGGGGTCTCCTGAAAGCAACGGGATCAGCCGAGGAGACCGCAGTGCCAAAACGCGGTGGCACACTCCACTGGCACAGCTGGAGAGAGCGGACGAGGGGACACTTTACGAAGATGTGGGCAAGTCAAAGGGAAGACCCAGGAGAGGCGGAAGCACCACTAGGGAAGCTCTTCCACCCGCGCCTCTGAAGCCGGCGAACGGTCGGGGGCACGTCCCGGGAGCAGTCAGAGGTAGCAATGGAGGAGAGTGCTGGCAAGAGTTTTGTCTGATCACGACAGACACTGCTATGGCCTGGACTGAAGGGAACTGGAGGGCTGATGTCCCCTCTCTGACCCACTCACCCCCACTGGCCACACCCACCAGCAAGCAAGGGAGGCGAGTTAATGCAGCCCAGTGCGGTCGGCACCGAGGCACCAGCAGGGAGGGAGAGAGATCATGGAGGAGCGGGAGGAGCAGGCCAAGAAAAACAAACACGTGATCATCAAGGGGTTGATGGGGAAAAATACTTTAAGAAGAATTTCTATTTGAAGAAATAAACAGAATATTCTGGAATATACTAGGTTTATTGAGATCCCTGGGATTCAGCCACAAATTGACAAGGAGGTGTTATTTTAAAGTGCCCACTATGTGCCAGTTACCTTGGGGATACAAAGGTGAAAAAGAAGCTTGCATTCTCCCAGTGGGCATCAGAGCACAAATTAGTGCAGGAGACCAGCAGATGCAATGACAGATGGCAAAGGCTACTAGAGAAGGCACTTGGGGGACAGAGAGCACCTGTTACACAAAGCCGAGCTTGGCTTTATTTTGTTGTTTGATAGGCTATTAAAACCACTATCTGCAGACAAAAAGGACCCAGCACTCAATGACCACAGGAAACAGGATTCTAGAAAGAGAGAACACCTGACACAAAGGCTCCAGGGAGTAATCTCGGGGCATCCAGGAGCAAGAGAAATGCCCGGGCACTCAGCTCTGTACGCACAGCAGACAGGTATCTGGGGGTGGGAGGGAGCGATGAGTAAGAACCGGTCACGTCGGGGGCTGGACAGCAGACAAGGGAACTGGGTCCCCCCTGCTCTGAGAAACCAGGGGAGGGCCTCAGGCATCAGAGTGGCATGATTTGATGTAAGCTTTTAAAAGATCATTCTAGCCGGCATGTGGACAAAACTGCAAGCAAGGAGATGGTTTATGAGACAGAGTAAAAGATGACGGTGGCCCGGGCCCCCAGTGGAGGGGTGAAGACAGACAGGGGCAGCAGGCTTGCAGGACAGCTTGGGGGGGACGCCAGTGTGGCTGGTTGGGGTAGGGAGGGCAGGAGTTTGGGCAGAAACGTGGTGTGAGCCGGATACGCAGATCTGCAGATGTAAATAGCTGGTGCGGTGTAATGATATATTTGGTTTAGCCAATCATATCCAAAAGACGATCACTCCAACATGCAACCAATATAGAAACGATTAATAAAATATTTTACATCCTTTTCTTTCTGAAACCAAGTCTTTGAAATTCAGTAGCATTTTAAGCTTACAGTGAATTTCAGGTCAGATGAGCTACGTTTCAGGGGCTTAGCTGCCACACGTGGCTGGGGGCGGCTCTCTCGGATGGCTCAGGCTTGAGCCAGGGAGTGAAGGCTGGTGCCAATTACCAGGATGATGAGGACCGGGGGGAGTGGGCTGTGGAGCCCTTCGACACGCACAGGGAGACACCAAGGTAGGCGGGCTGTGCCGACCCAGCAATCCAGAGGAGACCCTGGGCACCAGTGAAGCCGTGGGACTAGAGAGAAGGTATGAGAATGTACCAGGAGGACAAAACCCAGGACTGAGCTCCAGGGCGCAGTCAACATTTAGAGCAGGGCTCCCCACTTCCTAGACACTGTTGCTATTTGGGCTGACTATGTATTTAGGGGAAGAGGGGGTCCTGGGCATTGCAGGATGTTCTGAACCTTTTCCAGCCTCCACCCATGTGAAGCTAGTAGTCTCCCCACCATGTCCACTCCAAGGTGTGACAACCAAACCAAAAATGTCCCAGATCTTGCCAATCACCCCCCGGGGGAAACCTGGCCCTGGCTGGGTGACTTACAGGTTGGACAGAGGAGAAAAAGCCGGTAACAGAGGCTGAGGGGGCGATGCCAGTGGGGTAGGAAGGATGGGTGGGGGCTGGTAGAGAGGAGACAGGGTGTGTAGGGAAGGGGCTGTCCATGATGGACCCCTTGGGGAAGGGGCTTTAGCCTCTAGATGTGACTATGAAACAGGCAAAATTCACTTGAACAATGCATTTATTTCACCCAATATACAGGGATGCAGAGCACCATGCGATGAGCCTAGGGGTCTCTTGGAGGAGGCTGTGCCGTGAGGCCCATGAGGAAGTCTGCACTGAAAAGGAAGAAGGTGCAGCGGAAGCGTCCGGCCAGGGCCTTTGCCCACGTGCTCTATCCCTGGCAGCCCGAGGCACCAGGGGAAAACCTTCCCAATCAGGACCCTCAAGCTACAGAAACACAAAGAAAGAGGATTAATATTTTTCGGAAAACACAATGTCATGTTTATTCCACTTTCTGCAACTTATTAAATCCCCCACACAGTAATCACAGCCATGTATTGTTAGGGACGCATGATCATGTGAGGGACGTGTTACTGTCAGAGAAGACTATTAAAACTACAATATTTTGCCTAGAGATGAGCACAAGCAGAAAAGAAAGTTATTAAAACTCACTTCCAAGAGTCGGCTCGTGTCCTTGGGCTGGGTTCCAAGACGGATCAGGAAACCGATACTCTGATCATTTTCATTTATAGCACTTTCATTAACTGCGTATCTTGTCTCCACCAATTAATCTTTGCAAGGTTTTACTCCTCTTTCTGAATGCGGGTTGGATTTTGATAGTCTACTTCTTACGATACCTGCAATGAATGATGGAGATGTTTCCTCATCTGTTCCACACTGTGTGTCTCTCTAAAGAGGCTCACTAAACGCCAGCTAGGTCAAGGTAGTCCACTACACGAAGTCACGTGCGGGAGAGAAAGTGCATCATCACCGCAGTAGTAACCCAGCGGTCTCTCCCTGCCTCTGTCTCTTGTCTCTTTCCCCTCACTGAGCAGAGCAAACATCCAGGGACCGCTTGCAGACTTTCGGTGGCCAGTGCCCCCTTTCTAGATCTGGGCACCCCCACCCCCCGAGCAGAAGGGACTGACCGCTCCAACCAGCTCTGGGTCGGGCAGGGAGAATGAGTTACTTCTAGGAAATCCCAAGCATCTTCAAGCTGAGCATCTCTGACCAGCACATTCATCCAGAACAAGAGGGAGAAATTAAACTTGTTTTGCCTAATAAATGGAGTTTTTGGTCAAGCAAGAAGCATCTTCTAGTCCAGAAGATTCTTGAGCCAAGAGTTAGGATTTTCTGACTACTCCCTGAATGGCAGAGACTTTCTCTGGATTCCTCGTTCATGTATTTCGGGCTGCAAGCGGAATCTTGGTGCAGTTCCTGCCCACTTAAGAGTGAGTCCCTGAAGCAATGATCCTTGAAATACACGCAGGCGTATCTTGGAATACCTGTTACATGTTCAGATTCTCCGGTCCAGCCAGATCCCTATTGAGCCAGACGTGGGGACGGGGAGTTGAGGGTCAGGGAGGGGCACTGGGTTCCCATGATCGCACAGACCTGACAAGCATCTGGGCAGGTCAGAACCTCCGATATTACTCAAAGCTGAAGAGAACTTTTCTGGTGAAGAGTGGTCCTGGTTATTCCAAGGAAAAATTCCACAGTCCTGAATGCCAACTCAGGCTTTCTAGATAAATCCTGTAAGCAAAGAGGGAGTGCACAGTGATTGGAAAATATGGTAATCAGTACTTTTAACAGGCAGGGCCGGTGAGAACCAGGAGCCACTGGGAGGTGATCGTTGCCTGCAGGACAGAAAATAAGTCGGCAGCCCCAGCTCCATTAGCGGACTTAAAACGCAAGGTAAGGGCTACCCGCTTCAGACGGATGACGTTACTACAACTCCTGCACACTTGCTCCTGCACTCTTCGCCGGAAGCAGATTCTGAAGGCTTCCTCGCTCTTCTGGGGAATTACTTTTGCCCCCAAAATTATATTTCCAAATTAAAGACAGGGTTTGTTTGTTTGTTTCCCTCCCTCTATCTTATTTCTGGATAACTGGGAGAAATGGTGAAGTTAAATATTATCATGCTCAATCCGCTTCACAGCCAAAATTCCACTTTACTTAGGTGGCTGAGCACCAGGCTTTTAAACGTATGGCTGTTCTAACAGAAATGAGTACAAAGACGTTTGTTTTAGCACCGTTGATCAAGGTCCAGTTCTGGTTAATGGCTGGGGCTTGGTAGGGGGAGAAAATGCTAGGGCACCAGAAGTCAGCGACATCAGAGGGGTAGGGGAGGCGTCGCCACTCGTGGAACGTGGTGGAGGAAACTCTCCCCCACCCCCATGGCTTTAGCACCCCTCCCCAAAAAGAGTATTGAAGTGAAAGACGGTGTGTATAATCCATATAAATAATCATGTTTGGGAGTCTCAGAAAAGAGAGTAGTGTTGTTGTTGTTGTTGTTGTTCTTAAAGATTTATTTATTTAGAGTGAGCCTGGGGCGGAGCAGAACCTCCAGCCGACTCCCCACTGGGCGAGGAGCCCACCACGGGGCTGGATCCCACACCCCTGAGGTCACGACCTGAGCCAAAGCCAAGGGTCGGATGCTTCACCGGCTGAGCCACCCAGGCGCCCCTAGAATGCCTTTTTAAAAAAGTTTCTTTTCGTTTAGAACTTTAAAAGTTACTTTTTTTTTCTCTTGACAATTTCATTTTAATGTTGTAACACATTATTGTGAATTCTAGGGTTGATTTCCTTGACACAGGTCAATAAGTTATTTTGTGAGTGTGGCCTTTAAATCAGAAATGTGTGTGTGCGCGTGCGCCATGCCTGTGTGTGCACACGGGCGGGGAGGCTGCGTCAGTTCATTCAAATTAACTCACACCCAGGGCAAAGATTCATGCTCAGGCAACATATTCATGGAAAGACAACTGATTTTTTTTGGACATAAAATCCTTCTTGAATTAATGTTGTTTTAAGAAGGGCAAATAAGGGACACCTGGGTGGCTCAGCGGGTTGAGCCACTGCTTTCGGCTCAGGTCATGATCCCAGGGTCCTGGGATCGAGTCCCGCATCGGGCTCCTTGCTCGGCAGGGAGCCTGCTTCTCTCTCCGCCTCTGCCTGCCTCTCTGCCTGCTTGTGTGCTCTCTCTCTCTCTCTCTCCCTGACAAATAAATAAATTCTTTTAAAAAAAAAAAAGAAGGGCAAATAAAAGACAAAAGCATTATTGCTGAACCCACAAGATGTAAGTAGAGTCCTGACTCAGTACTTGTCGCTCACTGCGCTCCCAGTGGCTCGGTCTCCCTTTGCTAGTCGCCAGAACTACACGGCATTCCTGGAAAATCCAGGCAGAAGTACATGACCCGCTAAATTTAGAGACACAAGAAAATGTGCCCTGGTTAGAACAACCAAAAAGGTTAAAGGGCTTCCTCTGTGGTCCCGACAGAATCACAGGCACCGCGTTTACCTTTCCCTTGTAAACAGCTTGCAAGGCGGGGAGGTTCCTGAGACCCGGATGGTCGGTCGGTTCCTGGGCAGGAGAGTGACCCCAGAAACGGGCAGGTGTCCATCTCTCTGCCGGGGAAGGCTGCCCACCACAGCGAAGGGAGGACAGTGGTCTCACCAGTTACTGAGGAGACTGAGCTCAGCATTTACAGAGGTCAACGGGGTTGCCATTTTTGAGGTGAATTCTGGAAAGGGAGAGAAGAGAGCTGCCTGTGCGTGAGCAGCATACACACTCTGGGGGTGCTGGGAGGATGCTCGTGGGGCTCGGTCCCCGGTGCTGACAGGGGAGCAAGCTGCCAGTGCTGAGACAAGGACCCCAGAAAGGCACAGCAAATGCTGGGGCTCACGCACAGCCAGAAACCCTCGGCGCTGTTCTCACCCAGTGTCGTGGGGGTCCCAGAGCGGGAGGCACTGGCTTGTGGCTTTAGCTGATGGTGCCAAGCAGGGACTGCTCTGCGCTTGCCTGGACCACACCTCAAACGGGCCTCAGAGGGGTCCTGGAGATGCCCAGGAAGTGACCTTGACCTTGGCGGTACAGTAAAGCCCAGCAATACCTAAAGAAATACAAAAAATCCCTCCCAGCCCCAAACTGTCCACTTTGCCAAGCCTGGCATTCAGTAAAAAATTACCAAGCTTATAAAGAAACAGGAAGATATGCCCCATCAGAAAGAAAGACACAGAGAGAGAGAAACAGGAGACAAAATCAGCGGCCACAGACAGGAAGGACAGAGGTGATGGGTTGGTAGACGGATGGCACAGAAGCCGGCCACCAGGCCCCGACGCAGAGACGCCAGAGTCACAGGAATTGTCAAGGAAATCCTCAGACACAAGCAAAATGAGAGTGGATGGGAACGTTGATGGAGACAAAGGAATGAAAAGCATCTCGGGTGGGAAACGCGTGAGCAAATGTAACACACTTCGTGTTACCATTACTCTCCTTAGGAGAGAAGTGTTCAGCGACAGACGGTAACAATGTCATCTTGGACTTAAACCACACGTACAGGGAGGCACTGGACGGCCAGCACTGTCTCAACACGAAAATGTCACTATTCCGTCTCTGAGATGGTCTAATGTCGCTCCGACCCAGACGGGGCAGAGTTCCTGACCGCGGACTACGAGCCCTGGAGAAATTATGGTTAAAAGAAAGGGTAGAGAGCACCAGCTAATTAAGAAGGTAAAACTGAATCACAAACACAATCAATTAGCACAAAACGATGCGAGAAAAGAAGGAAAATGGATGTAGAGTTGGCGGATTTTTTCGACACGTAGCACTGGAAGAACTCATGCCCACGGGTTAAAAAAGAAAAAAAGAGAAAGGACCCCAAACACGGCCTCACGCCACACGTAAGCATAAATTCAAAGTAAGGCATGGGCTGACATACATGAGCTAAAAACGACACGACTTTTAGATGAAAAAACACACAGAAGGAAACTGCAGGAAGCTTGCCTGGCGTGAAGACTCCTTCATCTGGACACAAAAGGACACGATATGTAACATAGATGTTGATAGTCTGGACGTCAACAAAATGTAAGCTGTTATGAGAAAAGTCGCAATGCCGGCCAAAGACCGGAAAGGAACGGAAATAACTTGTCTCCGGAATATAGAGAGAATACTTAAAATTGAGTATGAAGATGACAGCTTATTTTTTTTTAAATGAGCAAAAGACTTGATCATACAGTTCCACAAAGCCAGTATACAGGTGGCAAATGTGCCTATGGAAAATGTGGCGTCGCTGGTCATCTGGGAACGTCAGACTAAAAGCAGCGCCCAGGCCGGCTGGGACGGAAAGGAGCAGCACAGACACGGAGGTGCCGGCGCTCCCATCGGCTGCTGGCAGGACGTCACATGTACAAGAACCGGGGAGTGTGGTCCACGGCTTACCGACAGCCCCACCCTCCAGCCCAGCCTGTCGACTTCCAGTTGTTTAATCAGAGACGGAGCCAGGGTTGTGTGCAAATGTTCACGGAAACATTCCAGAATAGCCAAAAATTGGAACTAGCCTAAACACTCACAAGCAGTGAACAGATGGGCCAACAAGGGCCACCTAGGCCGCTGGCTACTGCTCAGCGAATAGACAGAAACTGAGCGAAGATCGGAGCATCAGGGATGAATCTAAAAAGCATTCTATTGAGTGAAAGTGGCCAGGCATGGAAGGTGATGTGCTGTTCGATTCTTTTCATATGACATTCTTGAAACGGGCAAAGCGACAGTGATGAAAACAGATCTGTGGTTGCCGGGAGCCTGGGGGCCGAGGAAGGGACTGATGACACAGGGTGGAGGGGAGGTTTGGTTCTGGGGGTGACAGAAACCTTCTGGGGCATGACCCAGTGGTTCCTCTAACTGTATTCTGTTGAGAGACCCATTAAATCGTAGCCGAGACGGGTGCATCTCATCGTTTGTCTCTCTGTGGAGCTGACTCGGGTAAATGAGAGGGGGGCAGGAGATAAAGTAAAGATAATGACAGAAGGAAAGCAAAGTCATGACTATCTTGGTTGTAGGAGAGGCAAACTCTGCTGAGGAGCCCAGAAGCTTCATTACGTTTCCAGCACTTGGGCGATGTCAGCCCATTAATCCACGCTCTCTGCGAGCTGAAGAACAGTTGGAAACGGCTTTAATGATCCTGAAGAGATAAGCGGCCATGCCCCGACAGCTTGCTCAGGAAATTCTGGGTGACGGAAGGGAGGAGCGCGAGGGGGCAGGAGCCCAAGAGGACGCGGGCAGCGCTCATGACTGTCAGGGTTCGTTCTGAGCTGCCCTCCGCTAGGCTTTGAGGGTATAGCAGAGAATGAGACACACACTCTGAAGATGAGTATAGAGCACAGAACCAGCTCTTCCTGGATAATCTTCCAAATAATGTTCAGAATTCCAATCAAGCCAGTGTCATGGAGGAGGGAACCGTATTGTGAGGGATTCTGGGGACATGGGTTGTTTCTGCTGAGGATGGAAGAATCGGGTGAAGTTGGTCAGGTGAAAACAGGGAGGAAAATTATCCAAAACCAAGGGAATGGCATGTGCAAAGGCCCTGAGACAGGAATGGCCACGAGGTCCTCAAGAATCCCGAGTCCAGGACGCCTGGAGTAGAGAAAGCAATGGGGAAGATGGTGAGAAATGAGGGTGGATCTGTAGTTCTCAGCTTTCACTATATGTGACAGTCAAATGAGTAGCTTTTAAAACAATATTTAAGCCTGGGCCATATTATTTTTTAAGATTTTATTTATTTATCTGACAGACAGAGATCACAAGCAGGCAGAGAGGCAGGCAGAGAGAGAGGGGGAAGCAGGCTCCCCGCCGAGCAGAGAGCCCAATGTGGGGCTCAATCCCAGGACCCTGAGATCATGACCTGAGCTGAAGGCAGAGGCTTAACCCACTGAGCCACCCAGGCGCCCCAAGCCTGGGCCCTATTTTAACTAATGGAATCGGAATTTCTTTTTTGAAGAAGAGAAAAAAACAGTCCTTTTCAATGGTTTTCAAGTAGCAACCAGGGTGGAGAACAGGCAATGGTGGCAAAGGTGTCGTCAGAGGCATCGCCCTCGGTGGACAGAAATACCTAGGCTGGCCCCGCCCTGAGGCACCTTCTCCGCGCTGCACCCGCGTGACGCGCTGAAACCCACTTCCAGCTGTGGCTCTGCATCAAGGCCAGAGATTCCCCAATGGCTGGAAGGAATACACCATAGAAATGAAAGCCAGGAGCAGAGACCCTTCAAGATGGGCTCGGAAGATAGGGTCCAGCTGGGTGAAAACGTGTTGCCTTGGAGAACCTGTCACTTTTGTTTCACCATGGATCATCTTCTTCCAACTCCGGACGCCCTCTGTGGTCTCATTCACGCCCCTGTGAACCCCTGTGCCCAGAGCAGGTGCAGAAACACGGGCCGGCCCTGGTCTGCCGCACAGAGCGCCTCGCGCTGACCACGGGTGCGCCCAGCCTTCTCAGGATGCGCAAGGGGAGGGTTGGGATCTACACCATCGAGTGACCTTGTGAAACAAGCTTCTGTCCCCTCACCAGACACCACTGATGGCTGCTTGTGTGCGTGAACCGATGTCCTCCAACTGAACTGCTGACACACACACAATGGAGCAGGCACTCTCTTGCCTGGACTGAACTTGATCAAGGAGCCACAGCCTTACTTCCTCGCCGGCCCTGCCCAGCGGCCCCGGAATGTCAGCCTTTAGGTCACATTTCCCAGATAAGGCCAAGCATCGAGCTTCGAAGGAAACCAGAAGGTGGGTCACAGGCCACCTGCCTTTCCCCGCCAGCTCCTCATAAACCATCCAAGGCTTGTTTGTGTTTCTTTGATGTGGCTCACAAGCCTACTTCCTATAAATGATGCTAGATTCGATGTTATGAATGGACCCAAAAGGCAAGGCTGGAAACGTACCAGTTCCCCATCTTGGGATTAACCTGTATTTCCATTTAAATATCAGCTTCTTACCGTTTTAGCTAAGTGTGTACACTGTATACACTGAAGGGAGATTAGTAATATTTGTATATTTATCAATATTTATAAGACACATACCTGAGTTTCTGCTTCAGACTATCATGGAGTAACTTGAGGCAGACAACAGAACCCATGAAAACAAGAAAGACAAGCAGGGATAAAAGGCCTAGAATCATGTTTGGAAGCATGAAGTTTTGCCGCTGCATCGAGCAGGCCCAACCCCACTGTTCTGGGAGCTCGAGTCCACACTTTCAGGCCCCTGGTGGGTGGATGGGACAAGGAGTAGGCACGGGGTCACCCTCTCCCCTGACCAGCCAACCGAGGACATGAAATCTGAAGTGTGGGGCTGCCTGGCCATGAGAGGTCAAGGCCCTCTGGATAAGGGGGAGGACTGAGAGGCGATCCCAGTTCTGAGGTTCCATCCTTGAAGTGGGCAGGACAATGGACTAAAAAGCCACAAGGAGAGCAGAAAGAGCAGGGTGCGGTTTTCAGTGATGTCCGGGTCTAAGAAGACAAAGAGGGATGTGAATTCAGCTTCTTTCAAGGAGGAGGAGATCTGGTGGACACACAGGCTCTCCCCTGGGAGCTCTGTAGGGCCGGGCACATGGTGCACAGGCAAACAAGGAGACCAGTGGACAGAAGGCGGCGTGTGCGTGTGGTCACGGTGTCACAGGATGGAGGGCCGAGTGCAGCGGGGGGGGGGGTGGTCTTGTCCAGAAGGCCACTCAAATACCCACGTAGGAAGAAGGATGGGCCTTTGCTTCCAACACGGACCAATCCCAATGCCAGACCAGAGAGTCTGCAGACCTGAACAGGAAGGCCAGGCAGTAAGCGTTCTAGAAGAAAGCCTGGAGTGGCTTCACTACTCTGGGGAAGGCGGATGGCTTTAGGCAGGACCCGAGTAGCACTAACAGTAATAGCAGCACACAGAGGAAAGGATGATTAATTAGTTACCTTGAAAAGTGACGGAAGACATCTGAAGGGAGTGCGCGGGCAAGACACAACAGTGGGAACGGTGTTTGCGATCCATGTACCCAACAAAGGCCTTTGATCCATTGTTTAATGAAGAATTCTAGCAAATCAATAAGAAAAAGACAGATGTCCCGGCAGGAAGAGAAAAGAAAGAAAAGCCTTTGAACAGTCCTTTTTGTCACCAAATGGCCATTACACTCAGGAAAGGTAATCAGTCACAGTAATCATTCCAAAAATGCAAATTCACCCCAACACATGCTGTCACTATGTGCTCAGCCAGAACAGGTAAGTTAAAAAGACAGAAAATACCAAATATTGGTGAGGATGTGGGGCACCTTGAAGTCTCACACACTGCTCGTGAGAGTAAAGGTCACAACTGCTTCGGAAGTCTCTGCGGGCGCGTCTGCTGAAGGTGAGTGTGCAGACGATCTCCGGCCCAGCGACACGCCCCAGCGACACGCTCCCCAGGAACGCACATCTCCACGCACGAACACAACGTCAGGAGTGCTTACCCCGGCGTTATTCGCAAGAGACAAAATACGCAAGGAACCCAGTTATCCATCGACTGCGGGGTGAAGAGACCGTAGTACAATCGGGATTGTAAGGTATCACACGGCAGGGATGTATGAAATACTGTCACGACACACACACGTGCTTCCGTCCCAAACAAGGGAGACGGGGCCCTGGGGACAGAGGACAGGGTGGCGGTCCTGGGGGGAATCATGTCCGGGTGCCGCAGCTGGAGACACGTGTCACTGTAGTCCTGTTCTCTCCTGGCATGGGGTGAGAGTCGCATGAGCGTGCTGTGCTCTCTTTCTGTAAAGCCACTGATTCGTGCGCTTTCTTCCAATTTATACATTTTCTGTATGCTCCCTATACTCTCATAAAAATCTTACCACAAAAAACATACAGAGCCTGTGGCCCAAAATCCTACTTCTTAGAATTCATCCTGGAGAGATACTAGCATGGAGTAAGATACACATACAAACGGTCGTTTGGGTTTTTGTTTCTGTTTCATTTTGTTCTTTTTTTTTTTTTTACAGCATTGTTTACTATAGCTGACAATAGGAAACATTTAAATGTTTCCGTTTAAATAAATTTAAATTCATTTAAATTTAAACGTTTCATTTAAATAAATTAAGGGGTGGCGTCTACACAATGCAATACGCACATGCAGAAAAAAATGTAGCTCTATGTGGGTCAGTACGTAACAATCCTCAAATACGGATTAACCGCAAAGAGCCAGCACTGTACTCTTCCCTAACTGCTAACTACAAGAGCTGGGGAGAGAGCTCCACGTGTATCTGGAGCCTAGCGTGAGCTCGTGAGAATGGTTCATTCCAGATGGAGAGACAAAGCGTTCTGGCCTGAACTAACAGAGATGAATCTCTTTATATTTTTGTTCTTTGTGACTTTAAAAAAAATCACAGGGGAACATGGTTTTCCAGACCCACCCCTGAGAGACACACATAAAACCCCATGCTAAGATAGCACACACTGTCACTCATTCCTGATCATACCATCCTTTTTTGCCATCGGAACTGATGAACTCAAGGCATTTCTCACGTTTTAAGTTAATTCACGGGCATTAAACCTGGTGACATCGCGACCGCATAGTCACGAACGTCTCTAACAGCAGTGGGGGGGCGGTGCTCAGAGTAACGGGTCACTTACGGATCGGGGTCCAGGCAGCTCCTGAGAGCACCGCAGGGGTGGATGAAGGCGTTCACGGGGGAAGGGGTGCACCGCACTTGGAGGCACTCACGCATCCGCGTGTGTTCGATCTCAGGGTCCTTCAAAAATCAGATCCCACTCTTGAGTGTGAGAGGAAAATGAATTCGATTGCTTGAGCAAGGAGGAGCGTCACTGGCAAAGAAGAGTTCCCGCCTTAAGCCAGTTTGGTAATTAGGTTGAAAAACTCGACATGAACACAATACATATGTAGATGATAGTGTTTTTAACCTCTTTCACAAAAACGAAACTAAGTTGGAAGGGAACCGGGAATAAATCGAAGCATAATGCCAAGTTGAAAGACAAGAGTGGGAAGCATTTGTTGAGGGCAGCCGCGGAGTGGACAAGGGAACCAAGGACAGAACTGAAACGCGGCTTCTACTCCCCACCAAAGGGGCTCCCACAGGCAGGAGCTGGTATGATAGGAGGCCTATTTTATTTTATTTTTATCTCATCTTATCTTATTTTTTAAAATATTTTATTTATTTATTTGACAGAGAGCGAGAGAGCACAAGCAGGGGGAGCAGCAGGTGGAGAGAGAGAAGCAGACTTCCTGCTGATCAGGGAGCCCAATGCAGGGCTCGATCCCGGACCCTGGGATCAGGACCTGAGCCGAAGGCCGACTCCTCACCAACAGAGACGCCTCTGTGCCCCCGAGGTCTATTTTACACAGGGTCGCCCCGGTAAAGGGCACCAGGTTATAATGCCGTGTGTAGCAAGTGCTCAGTGAAGGTTCACTGACTCGGAGTCGGTGTGAAATGCTCGGGTGCGTTGACCACAGAATCAAAACGGAGATGGAGGCGTTGATACAGAGTGTCTGTGAGCGTACGATGTGTGCACAATGTGCATTTGTATAAGGTGCCAGTGCTGTGCATCATGCAGGATTTACAGAATGTGGCGTGTATTGCATGTTCAAGTGCAGTTCAAGAGAAACAGAGCTGCTCAGACATTGAGGCAGAGAACAAAGATTTTCTTTCCAAAAAAATTATTGGTTTCTACCAAGACAGAGTTTACCTTGAGTTTAAATAAAGGGTGTGGTAATTGTAAGAGAATAAGATAGGAATTCTCTACCTGTCAGGCAAAGTCCTTATCGGGGATACTAGTCCCTGAAAGATGGGGAATCAGGACCGCAGGCTCTCAGCAGGGCTCAGCTCCGCACAGGCAAGGCCAGGACGGGGAAGGACCGTGAGGACCAGGTTCCCTCTGAAGACAATCTCCCGCATGGGTCCGGGGACAGGATATCGGCAAAGACTCTTGGTGTTATGAGTTACAGAAAGATTGCTTCAGACTAGCCAAAACAGTTTCAGAAATTGTTTGATTATGTTAAAAAACAAATGAAATAGCAGGAATTTGGGGACTTGATTTAAACATTCTATTTTAACAACTTGAGGACCTACATACCTTCCAGTTGAAATCTGTGTTAAATTCTTTAGGGAACAGGCAGCAAATAAACGTGGAAAAACAACAACAATACCCGAACATGCCAGTCATCGTGATCAGTCCTACCCGGCAAGAGTCGCTACTGAGTCTTAAAACAGGCAAGAGCCTTTGGGGGGGGCGGGGGGTGCAGGATTCCTGTCCGTGAGACCCGCACCCCTGCGCAGGGCTCCTCTCCTCCATGGGGGACAGCCATGCCCTGGCATCTGCCACCTCCTGCCCCCCTACACCTCATGCCACCCTGTGTGCTGCCCAGCGTGATTCCAACATTATTCCCGAGTTTCCGTGCCAAAAGGCCACCCGTGGAATGTGAAAGTCCCCAGGGGCCAGCGACATCTGCCGCTCGGCTGGCTGGAGTAAAGGCCCCGAGAAGAACACTCAGGTCTCCACGGATTCCGCAGAGACCCCGTCGGGACGTGCCATAAAGAGAAAGACTTGGGGTTAGACTCCAACCGAGGAAAGCCGCTTGTCGTGTTCTCCTCGTACCCTCTCCTGGGGGCGGCGAATTTTCTGGGACAGGGTCAGATGGGAAACAGCTCAGGCTCTGTGGGCCGAGCGGTCGCCGTCATGGGGAGTCAGCTCAGCCACAGACCATACGTTCGTGAGCGGCGTGGCTCTTTCCCGGAAAACCTCTACCGAGGGAGGCTGACCCGGGAAATGCCTACCGTTTTCACACACCACCAAACAGGATCCTTGTTTTGAATTTGTTTGGATCTTTGGATCTTGTTTTGAATTTTTTCAACCAGTAGGAAATGTGAAAACCCGTCTCAGCTTGTGGGTCATGCGGAGGGAGGGGCGTCGGCCCGTGGGCCACAGCGTGGGGACTCTTGAGCTCAAACGTGGTCCACACCCCTGGGCGTCCACCTCTCTCTGCCGCGGCCCAGCTCAGAGGCAGCGGCACACGGTAGGTGCTCAGGAAATGCTTGTTGGCTACAAACCGAATGGGGGGAAGAGAAGGCCCCAGAGTCTGATGCATGTTCCGTGCGGCGATGCGCACGGAGACGCCCAGGGGTCCGGGAGATGCTGTGCGATCTCGCTCTTGCCGACTCGGTCTTAGGTGGCTTCTCGCTCCCAACAGTCTGCCCCCCTCCCTCGCCTGGATTTTAAAACTACAGCTCAACCCTATACCTGTTTCTAGGCCTCCAGATTTCATTAGACACGTTTGAAAATGCCATTTCTGGGGCACCTGGGGGACTCAGTGGGTTGAGTCTCTGCCTTCGGCTCAGGTCATGATCCCAGGGTCCTGGGATCGAGCCCCGCATTGGGCTCTCTGCTCAGTGGGGAGCCTGCTTCTCCCCCTCTCTCTGCCTACTCGTGATCTCTGTCAAGTAAATAAATAAAATCTTTACACAAATGCCGTTTCTCTCCTCCTGTCACGAACTCAGCACACATTTCCTGACGGCCTACTGTGTCCCCACGTAGTTCTTCTGCCCCTTCCTGCCGGAGAGGCACACCCGTCAGCGGTCCCAATGCAGACGTGGTCACCAAAGCCCCAGTAACATTCTGACCTCTGTCTAAGTGTGGTTTAAGCCTCTCACAAGCAGGCATTACGGAGCTTGGGCAGGAAGCACTGAGCGATGTCCTGGGGTGTGTCATCCCGCCTGACTCCCTCTCCTGTGACTGCAGGGACTCTCGGGTAGCTGGATGCAGGAGGATGAGGGCAGAGCAGAGCCAAGAAGGGAGCCCTCTAACCCCACCAAGGACGTGCTTGATGCAGCGACTCTGGGTGAGGAAGGCGACCGCGCCACGCATCCCGGGCACCGGCCTCACGCCCACGGAGTGCGGTCGGCCGGTCCAGGAATTGGGCGCCTTCCTTGTGACAGCACGCTTCTCAACGGGCACCTGCTGGTCTGCAGGAGAGGGCAGGGGCGGAGAGGCGCCCGTCTAGACGGCAGGGGCCTGTGAGTAGCCCCGGGACAATCTGAGTGACAGTCCCAGTGCCCCCTTCAACGTAACGAGGTGTGGTAAGTTTCCTCAAGGTTGACGGGTTCACACTCGGATCCCGATCAGAGGGGTGAGGGAGCCTTCTGGGGACGCGGAGCAGGTGCAGTCTCTGCGGGTGCAAGGGAAGGATGCAGGGGCCGAGTGAAGGGGGTGCGGTCACCGAGGAGAGAGACCACCATGAGGCTAAAGGGGATACCTCTGTAAGTGGAGAAATACAATTTTGTATAAAATGTAATTTACGTATTTTCTCCAAAAGTACATGTCTTGTCTTTGTGTGCCCCGTCATGGGCTCTCCTTGAGAACAGAGCACTGCCTGGCTCCACAGAAAATCAGAGATGAAGGAAAGGAGGGGAGACCTGGAGCCCCATGGAGTAGGTGTCGTGGGAGCCAGAACAGTCTTCCATTTCCAGCGGTGAACCCACCCCTACTTGAATGGAGGCAACGCCCTGGCAGGTGGTTCAGAAACAAGAGATCGGCAAGAACAACAGAAAGCACGCAGGCAGGAAATCAGAAAGAAAAAGATCATCTCTGTGCCTGAGCTGGGATTGTAAGAAGGACAACTCAGCGTCCCCCCTCCCTCCCCTGTCCCCAACTTGGACCCCAAACTTGCATCGTTTACATGAACAAACAAGCTCTTGGCAAGAGCTTTGCTGACTCAGTCACATCCGAGAAGCCAGCAGTGAAGAGGCCAAGGTCAGCACCCTCTTGGCTTTTGGGTGGTGATGTGTGAGCAGAAGAGACTGGGGGCCTTTTACTCCTTTTCATCCTGGATCTCTCTCCGAGATGCTTTAGGAATGCACCTGTCTTCTGTCTTGATGCCTCCGGATTTGGAGAAGTATCTGAGGTGCAAACCCTAGTTGGACAGATTAGCATTTTTGAGCCACAAATTGTTTGGTTTCCCTTTTTTGGAATGCAGTTCTAGAGCTTAAACGATGTTCTGAGTGTGTGCCCTCCAGCTCCTCCTAAGTAACACCTGTGTCCTTCTGCACGGGGAACTAGCCTAAAGCAGCGACATTTCCCAGAGACATAGGCTCCCTCTCTCACTTCCTCCCCTCTGCACCCCCCTTTTCTGTCTGCCTTTCTTCCTCTCGTCCTCCTTTCTGCCCTCCTACCCTAGCCAGAAGTGGCTGGACTAAGGGACTAATTGTCCAGACGCCGATGGGCCCCCTGGTCTGGGTGGCACGGTGCAGGAGCGTCGGCTGTGGCCCAGGGGACGCCTCAGACGTGGATGAAGTTCCTCCACCTGAGGAAGAAGCAAGCTGGTTTACGGAGACACAGCGTGTCCAACGGAGGGCCTCCTGTTTCCTTAAGTCCAGAAAAGTGGTGGTCAAAGCCACCAACAAAATTAAAAACACCAGCTGTGAAGCTGCGAACAAACATGACAAACTATGCTTGCTACACGGGTCTGAGAGAATCTGGAAGAATCACAGAAAGCAAAATGGAGTTATCACAGCATCTCATGCCATCAAATGAGTGCCCTCCACCTTATCCGCAGGGCTACCCGGGGAATCGTATACGGCGCCCTCACTAACCCCGAGAGCCAGTGCCCCTGCGAGCTGCCCCCACGTGCACGGGATGCACATGGATGCCGCGGGCCCTCTTCAACGTGCTGCAAATGTACCCTCCTCTCCCTGACGCGACACTGTTGCGGCGGACACCATGGAGAATGTCAACATTCTGCAGGAAACGGCTCAGGAAAGCCTAGGACTTCCAATCATATTGTCCAAACCAAAATAAGCCAATGGATCAGGTTGCCTTTTTTCACGGTGTGGCCCGATTACATGAGTCACCCCTGCCACAGAAAGTAACAGTGTGGAGAAGCGTTGTTCTTAGTCCTGTCGAGCCCAGCCAAGCTGGCCTTGCTCATCAGAAGCCGACAGAGAACTAGTTAATAGTGAGGGGTTCCCTGGTGATCTGGGGGAGGAAAAAAACTCTTTTACCAATATATTGTAGGCAAAGGTAAGGGAGCCCACGGAGAGGCTAGGACCAGGGCTCTGGGATGAGCTACCCCTGCAGGGCTTCCTAGAACAGAGATGACCCCCTGTTATGGTTCTCCCCCTCTTCTCCTGGCCCATCTACCAACCAAACAGAACAATAGATCATTTCTCCCACTACATTCTGTTTCTAGCTCAAATATTTATACACAGGACTTCTGAGCATTAAATATAATGAACTTCACCAAACACCGGTTTGGAAAAGTCATATGAGGGTCTACAGGCAGCCAAGAAAAAGTAATTTAAAAATATTTAGTAATGAGGAAATTTATATGATAATAATGTTAAATGAAAGAGCGACTACAGGGACTGCCCATCCACGATACAAGAAAATACATTTTTACCCCACTGGTTCCTCCAACGTCACTGAAAACCAAAAGAAAAGAAAAAAGCACGAGTAAGAGGAGAACAACATTATCAATGCAAAAGGAAACGGAACAAAACACAAAC
Organism: Taxidea taxus jeffersonii; assembly: GCA_003697995.1. Classification (NCBI taxonomy): domain Eukaryota; kingdom Metazoa; phylum Chordata; class Mammalia; order Carnivora; family Mustelidae; genus Taxidea; species Taxidea taxus. The sequence goes on along the minus strand of ML104545.1, from coordinate 16,478 downwards.
ATGACCCTTAGCGGCTGATTATTTTGAGATCTGGACAGAACCAGGGAAGACAAAGAAAGCCCAGGCATGCTTCGTTGGAACCCACAGACTCCCTGCGAGCGGGGGTCCGGACGGGAGGGGCCCGTCCACAAGGGTTTCCGAGGACACTCAAGACTTCCAGTTAAAGTTCAGTGTCAGATAAACAAACACCGGGCAGTTTCGGTGTAAGTATGTCCCAGATGCCGCATGGGATACATTTTCATTAAAATCGTCCATTGCTCCCTTGATCTTCAGATGGCACTGGTGTCCTAAATTACACTGAATGGGCCAGAACAGCAGAAGAAATCTGGCCGACTATCGATGAGTTCTCTTTGCTTGACGCAGTGTTTTTATTTTTCTAACTTACTGTCAACATACGTAAACAAGGAGATTTCACTTAAAAACTTAAGTCTTTGGGGGGCACCTGCCTTGTTCAGTTGATGGAGCTTGTGACTCTTGATCTCAGGGTTGTGGGTTCGGGTCCACACTGGGCTTGGAGATTACTTTTAAAAACAAAATCTTTAGGGACGCCCGGGTGGCTCAGTGGGTTGAGCGGCTGCCTTCGGCTCAGGTCATGATCCCAGCGTCCTGGGATCGAGTCCCACATCGGGCTCCTTGCTCGGCAGGGAGCCTGCTTCTCCCTCTGCCTCTGCCTGCCTCTCTGTCTGCCTGTGCTCACTCTCTCTCTAACAAAATAAATAAAATCTTTAAAAAAAATAAATAAAATCTTTAAAAAAATATTTAAGTCTTTGGCTCCTCCTGAGAAACTTGGAGATGTGTCCACACTGGGCCTAATTCCCCTGCGGCAGGCCTAGGCTGGGGTCTCCACTGTCCACTTCGAACATCCGCATGTATTTCTTCGCTTTTATTACACGCTACCCACCTTATTCACTTGTGGTAGAGCCTGGCTCCTGGGGGCTTTGCTGCATTTGGTGTTCGTGTTCGCCTACCTTTCCCTTGCATCTGAAGATGGAGATTGCTGGCAGAAGCTAAGAATGCCCCGTTAGTGACTTGGCCATGGGATAAACCCTTCTCAGTGCAGGGCCCTTGTTTGGGCTGTACCTGAGCCTCCAGACTAAGAGAATCTGCCGGAAGTCAGAAAAGCAAGAGGCCGGCGGGGGCCTGAAGGGGAACCCCATGGCTACCTTGGAAACCAAGGTCTGAGCTAAGATGTCCCAGAGCAAGGAAGAGAAAGACAAGTGAGAGAATGGTGAGGATCTCTTAGAAGAACCAGTGTGGCCTCTGGAGACAGGTTCTAATGGCCCCCTGGTCCTTCGATCTCAGTGTTATTTCCTTACATTAAATCACAAAACAAAATACCTTTTTTTGCATTAAAACAGCATGCCTCGGGGCACCTGGGTGGCTCAGTAGGTTAAAGCCTCTGCCTTCGGCTCAGGTCATGATCCCAGAGTTCTGGGATCGAGCCCCGCATCGGGCTCTCTGCTCAGTGGGGAGCCTGCTTCCTCCTCTCTCTCTGCCTGCTTCTCTGCCTACTTGTGATCTCTGTCTGTCGAATAAATAAATAAAATCTAAAAAAAAAAAAACGGCATGACTCCAACCATGCCTTTTTTGCAGAAGGTAATTGTTCTCACTCTAATCAGCACATAAGCTGGGGTCAACCCAGAAACCGGGGATGGGTAACTTCTGGGGCTGAGAGTTTAGCTGAAAGTTTTTAATATTTTTGAGTTTTTCTATATGGCCTGAATCTTATATGATAAGTTATATCATTTTTACCAAAATACTAAAGCCATTATTCTTTTTGTTTTAATAATTTATTTATTTATTTGACAGAGAAAAAGACAGCAAGAGAGGGAACACAAGCAGGGGGAGTGGGAGAGAGAGAAGCAGACTTCCTTCTGAGCAGGGACCCCGATGTGGGGCTCCATCCCAGGACCTTGGGATCATGACCTGAGCCAAAGGCAGACGCTTAATGACTGAGCCACCCAGGTGGCCCTAAAGCCATTATTCTTAAGTAAACAGAATAATTTACAACCCAAACATATAAGACATGCATGTGTGTGTATACATATGTGAAATTTAAAAACCTAGCTACCCCAAAATGTTAATAATGGCTGTCTCTGAGTGACAGGATTATGGACTGGTTTTGCTTTTATTTTGCATTTTTTTGGTGAGTTTTCCATACTGTCTGCAATTAGTACACATATTTTTACCTTTAAAAGATGAGCAAGGTGTTTCTTCAGAGTGTGGAAATTTGCCACACTGAGGTCCAGGGACGGGGACATGGGCTCCGTCACACAGGCTCTGGGTCTGACCTGGCTGGGCTGTTGAAGGTGGTGAGTGGGGAGGGCTTCTTCATTCCTTTCAATGACCATGCTGACAGCTAACACGCCCAAGTGCCCTTAGGAACCCCTTCTTCCCCTTCTAAATGGCCCTGAGTAGATCAATAAATCTGTCCTTCTTACAAAATGATTTCAGCTTTCTTCCCACCTAGCCTGATTTTATTTGGAGAGACCAGAAAGCCTCCTGAAGCCATCCGCCCTCTTGAAGTTAATGTATTCATTAGTTATAATTGCCTCCAAAACGTGCTCACTAATCTTAGTCTCCTAGTTACTTAATGGTTTTGATTGGATGTAGAACACTTTTATCTGGGTTAATTTACTATTCATAGTACAATGATGGAGTACTCATTTTGCTACCCAGATTACAGCAGTAAATGGAGTTATAGATCATCTGCAGGAAAGCTACATGGGAATTTGGTGTTAAAATGCCTTTCAGGCATCTTAGAGCGGAAAACAACGCTCTTGCCAAAACGTGGTCATGGTTGGCATTTCCTGCCCAAACTTGAAGTTGTTCCTTGCCCTTCTGTGAATGGATGAGCTTCTTGGTGCCTAGGTTAGAGCCCTGCAAGCCATGCTCTCTCTCTAACTTGACATGGTATGGGATCAAAGGGGAAAGGATCTGCTGAAATGATGGGAGGAGGGGAACAGCCAGAAGTCACGGGATTGTCCACATTTTCTCCAACATCACATGTCCTTGGAGTTTCCTGCAACCCCTTGCTCAGCCCCTGACCTCCTGTCTCCCAAGCTGTCCAGCGTCTGCCCTGAGCCCAGGCCAAAGTCTAGTTCCCACTTTCCTGACTTCGGACAGGCGGGCCATACCTAGGGATCCCATTCTGCCAGAACCTAAGACCTATTCTGGCCATGCTAAGACTATACCTAACTCTCACTTTCTCCCAAAAACCCCAAAGAACTTAGCTCTCCTACCTATGCTCTGAAACCAGAATCCTGTACCTTACAATTCTTAGGAAGGATGTCCATACTTGAGCTGGTTGAGACCTACTCTCTCCAATCGCCACCCAAACCCTTGTGCTCCCATACGAGGCGGCCCCACAGAACTCCTACCCCCTCCCACCTGTTGGCCGTGTGGATGCCTGGACGTGCAGACCCCACCTCCTCCCGGCCTGGAATCTGCTTCCCATGGAGGGCCATTTGCTTGAGGTTGTGAAGCTAAACATGAGCAGGGAGAGGTCGACACACAGAGGTAAACAGAGGCCAGGCACCCAGGAAGGATGTGGGGACAGTCCTGCTGATGGGGACTCTGGAGACTTCTATTTCTTCATGTAATTTTGTGTGTTGTTATTTTTTAAAATAATGAACATGAATTATTCATATAACCAGAGGACACCTACTGAGTATGTTGGAGTAAACAAAATATGTACCCAATAATGGGACAGAGAGGAGCCCGTGGATGGAGGGTCTTGCCCCCTTAGGCTGGGCCCCTAGAGTGGCAGGTGGGTCACAGAACCAGCCTGCTGGGGGAGCAGGGGCTGGGGTAATGTTCCAGCATGAGGCTACCCAGGATTCTGAATAGTCAAGAGACAAAGATACAGGATGAGAGGTCCGTGACAGAAATACAGAACATTCTGTGACGGCGGAATGACCATTTTCCCACACCACCTCTCCCCCACCGAGCCACCAGGCTCTCTATCAACCATCTGCATATTTGAGGGCCCTAACATCTTGCACCAGTGTAGTCTTCATTTTGTAAATGAGAAAGCCCGATTCCCTCTGGAATAGCAATCTGAAACACACAGAAACATCTGTTTGAATAACGAGCTGTGTTGTGGAGCACGTTCAGAGGCAGGAGTCAGCTGCTGATCGGACACCGTCGTCCCAGACCCTGGCTCGGGCAAGGCAGGTGGTGCGGGATGTGGGGTGCTAACAGGGTCTTTGGGGGGTGGGCATATCTCCCTAAGGCCCTCCAAGATCCTGTGCCGTCTCAGTGGCTAACCCAGCTAACCCACAGTGAGAATGATCGTGCCTTCCCGATTTTCCAGAACCGAGCCCATCAGCCCCGACCTGTCAGTGGTCCCCGAAGCCATCCCTCCCACCTGCGGGGAGTGATTATCGGTCTGAAGATGCATCTCAGCGGATGTTAACTGAGGCAAATGTTCTGCTCTGTGCATTTTCCAATTTTAATTGAAGGAAAGTAACTAATTATCTCGGAGGAGCAGCCATTATCCACTGGCTTCAGGCTGACCTTTTCAGGGGATGACTCGGGGCCCCCTTAGGGCAGTCGATATGTTAACCAGTCATCACAGCTTGTGATTTCCAAGGGGAGTCAACATCTCCAACCTAGGACAAGCCCCAGCACCAGCTGCTGCTTGACAGGAAGAACGGAGCGCGTCGTATTTCCAAAGAAGCGGAGTGAACGCAGTACTGATACGTTTGGGGCTGCAGCATCTCCCTGAGCCCCAGACCCAGAGGGAGCGGGAAGGGCGGGTCTGTGCACCCCGGGCAGCCCATTTGCTCCATGGCCTCCACTGTTCTGAACCAGGCAGGCCGTGGGCAAGTGCCGGGAGAACAATGTCCAGTCTAAACCATGTCCTAGGGGGAGGCGGTGATGTCATTCATGCGTGGACTCATGTCCGCAAACGTGCGTGACCCAGAGATGAAGGGCCAGGTCCTCCCACCGGGTCCAGAAAATACCCCTGAGCTTAGAGAACCCGGAAACACACCCCTACTGCAAAATACAGAGTCACTTCTCACAAACGGAAAAACTCACGAAGTCAGTCTTACCGAAAATGATTTCCATAACGGAATTCCATTATAGCCACAAAGAACAAATTCAACAACGATAAGAAATGAACCCAGAAACCAGGGGACTGAGCATCACCATGGCTCATGTGTCCCCTCAGAGGACAGGAACCCTCAAAGGGGGTGAAGATGGCAATGATCAGAGGGTGGGGAATAGAGCAGACGGGGTCCAGGCCGCCCTGCTCAGAGACAGGTGACCGGGTGGTCAGTGGTCGAGCATTCGACTGCAGGGACGGGTGGCCACCTGTTCAAAGGGCTCTTGTGTAGGCGACGAGCTGTGGTCCTCAGTCAGCAGCTCCCCCCAAGTGTGGCTCCCTCTTCTGAAGACAGAATCCCCTCGTTCAGTCTAGCGTTTCCCCATCCCCTGTGCAGGTGAGACCGACCACCAGAATCACCTGCTCCCAAACACGGGACCCAAAGCGGCCGATCAGATTCGTCCGAGCCCCTCCACCCCTCCCCTTTTAGAGAAATGCTCTATTTTCTCCCTCTTTGCTGACTGCATGGATGGAAGCCGGACCCCTTTAGTAGAGAGGGAGAGGCACAGGGTGGGGAGAGGGAGGGAGAGACGGGAGATAGAAAGCCATATTGGAGGGAAGCAGGATGGAAGAGTGGCTGTCCCTCGGTCCCACTCCCGGGCACATCGTTCTGCCTTCCAGAAGTGGGTCTTCGGGGACTGCTGGGAATGTTTGGGATACCTGACCTACAGGAGTGGGCCCTGCCTCTTACATCCAAACAGATCCCGATAGGGTGAAAGAAAATGGGATATGGTGAGGTGTGCACAAAACAAGATCTCATCCCAAGATCTCTCCCTGTGCAGGGGAGACCCCCGGGGTTTTATTCAGCCCTCCTCATCGCTGAGGAGCCTCTTGGCCTGGTCCCGCACATGAGCTCTCCCCTGGGACGGGCAATGAAACAGAGGCCAGTCCTCCTGCTCTGTAGCTGTGGGAAGGGAGAGGGACTCCCACCCCAGAACCCCATCAGGCGAGCAGCCAGGTCTGAACCCTCTGTGGCAGGTCACCAGCCCTCTCTGCTGGTGGGTTTCTCTACTATTCTATGGGGACTACAGTGCCCTGCTTCTGCCACGCCTGGGGACCCCAGCAGAGAAGTTTTATCTTCCTGCCCAAACATGAAGCAGGTTCTCGGTCACTAGAAGTTTGTATGGTCGAATTTTTCTCGGCGACTACTTTACTGGGCGCGGGTCCCGCACACCCTGCCCCTCCCCCTAGTGCTGAAGGGCGGCTCACGGGCCTCACCACACAAGAGGGAAAAAAGACTGGGTCATCCTGTTGCAGAACTTGGTGTCCTTCCTGGTCAGGACGCAGAAATGGCAGTCCCCACTGCAGCCGCTGTCCCCCTGAGAGAGGCACAGTAAGCGTGGTCCTCGCACGCCACGGTCAGAGAGTGGACTCAGGATCCTGCCTCCGGCATAGCATCACCTCCTCCCAATCAAATCTGTGCACAGCATGCTTGCCCTGAATGCGAAACCTTCCACATGCGTGCGCTCGGATCAGGTCTGCCCCTCCCAGGATCAGGAGCAGGCCTTCCTTTCCAGCAGGAAGGAACCCTTGTGACGATAAGCAGTGCACAATACTTGATTAGCTAACTGGTGACAAAATGAACAATGGTAATATTTGACCTTTCAAGAGCATTGGGTGCCTCATGAAAAATATTCAACATGAAAAAATGGCGCAAAACACTGGTTCCAACTTCACAACTTTGCCCATCTTTCACCATCTCCTTCACTTGGGGTTCAAAACAAAATATTTTCTCTTGTCTTGAAATCTTCCAAGAATCTTCCAGATCACATGAGATCAGGCTGTTCTGCAGCCCAGGACTGGTGTTTGGATAAGGGCTGTGGGATAGTGGGATGGGACCCTGAGGACTGTGGGCTCCAGGTGAAGGGACCTGAGCCCCGGTCGGATGCTGCAGGATGCAGGGGTCCTGGTGTGTGTGCCCAGGGCCAGCTGTGGGCTGTGGGTTCCTAGCCTGTATGATGAGGACGGGATGGGGTGCTCGCTGTGGAGCGTCATCATTTGGAGCGTGAGATGAGACGGTGCAGAGTCTGGCCCCCTGGAAAACACTGAGACCCTAGGGGCTCCCCTCCACTCAGACCCCAAAGACCCAGGGCAGGGAGTGCGGCTCCCAATAGAGAGCCTGAGCCCAGTCAGAGCCTCTGGGACACTGTGGGCTCTGTGAGCAGCTGGGGAGCTTATGAAAAAGCAGATTCTGGATCAAAGGCCAAGGCTAGACCGGAGTGGGATGGCTCATGGCTCCCAGGGGACGCAGAGCTGCTGGACCTCCGGCCATGCTTGGAGCAGTGGGGCTGGCCACAAGCCGGGGCCACTCCTCTTCCAGCCCAGAGCATAGGGGCTGCAGTCCCTGCGTCAGAGCTGAGCTGGGGATGCCGTGCCCGAGCCTCGAACTCACTCCCCCTCGAAGGCCCACAGAGCCCCAGAGTGACCTGGCCTGCTGAGTGGCCTCCCCTGGGCGTGCTCCTCCCATTCCTGCAGTGGGACCTGCCCATCTGCTTCTCACCCCCGCGCCCTCCCGGGTTCTATACTAGCACCAGAAGCTGCTCACTCTTCAGGAGTCTCTGGCTGGCCTGACAGCTGGCTCAGGTCGTCACAGTCACCATGATGCCAGAATCCACGTTCCCACACCCCTGTGCTTGCTCTGACACCTCCCCCCATCGGATCCCTTCCGTCCCGGGGCTCCAGGAGGGCAGCGAGAAACGGGGGACAAGGGCCTTTTAAACACTGGGAAGGCTGCTGGCCGCAGGCCTCCCGGCACTCCCTGGCCCTGTTGGGGCCACCCCATTTTCCCACCCCACCCGTGGGCAGGCCAGCAAGGCCGTGCACCCCGCCCATCATGCCCCCACCCCACCCAGGGGTGCTCCGGGGCAGTTCACAAGGCATCCCAGAGCTTGGTAACAGACACACACTTGGTAGGCACTGCCCATTTCCCCACCCTGCTGTGGTTCCCCCTGGAACCTCCTTGTAAGTGAACTACTGGACCCAGGCCCCTGTTTGAAGGCCTGGGTCTGAGGGACCCAACAGCAGAGCCTCGGGGCCCCGTCAGCCTCAGAGCAGTGGCGAGGCTGTGGTCTCCCCGACGGGCACGTGCTTCTTGCTCAAGAAGGTTCTCAGAGAAACGCAGGGAAAACTTCCAGTTGTGTGGTCCCCGTTGTCCCCGGGCCTGGGGGGCTGCCCTGTCATGGGATGATGCAGTCATCACGCCCCAGGCAGCCAGGAACTGAGATGCGGACAAGAGCAGATTTTTCTTAGAAGTTCCCTGACTTCCTCACCGAGGACATGCTGCCTAAAGCAATCAATCCATTGGCTTCTTGAACCTGTTGTCACGTTTTCGGGCCGGCTGAGGGTTTCAGAGGAAGCGGATGAAACCGCGATCACAGGACACGGAAGGGATACGGAGGCACCGCGGCAATCGATGCCTCATAAATAATACACGTGTGTAGCCTCATTACATATTCAAAGCAGCAGTCAAGTGGTCGGGGAGAATGATCATTTATTCTGTCAAATTTCTTCAGAATGAATTCTGGGACAGATCAAACAAAAAAGTTATAAAATAGGAATTACGGGTAATGAATGCCTGCTTGTTGCAGGGGACCTGGCCTGCGTGCTGCACATAGTTAAAGCCGGTGAGGTCAGGGTCAAGTTTAAGGTGATTTTGTGGGGAATCGCTGGGTCTCCTTTCATGGGGCAGGAGTAATTCTCGTTTACTGTGCAAGTGTTTGTGGTTTAAAGTGATTGGAGTGTAAATGCATCTCATTGCTAGGTTGTGAGGAGGACGAATCCTCACAGGACGGCAGACACGTGCCGTGATCCTCGTGTGTGGATTCCCTGACGTGGGAGGTTTTCCCCTCCACCCTGCCCCAAGCTCAGGGGCTCTGGGGCTACCCATCTCCTAAGGTGGCCCATCCTCTGGGGTGAATGTTAGAGACCTGTTAGCATCCCGTGTCATCAGCAGGAGGAGTAGGGATGAGGTGGGAGGAAGCTGGAGACGAAGCGGGGGGGGCTCGGGACCATGGGTGGTCTTCACCTGTCGGGTGTGTTAGACCCTTCAGCCCCCGTCGCCTTCCCTCCAGGAGCAAACTGTAAGAGGACCTGGAGTCCAGGGGCACGTCCGTCACCGTGAGGAGCCCAGACAGCTCCGGCGCTGAGCCTACACTCTTCAAGCTGTGTGACCTCGGACAGTTACTTAACCTCTCTGGTCTCTGCCTTCATTTGTAAAATGGAAATCATAATGCCTCACGCTGACGGCCATGAGAGAAGTGGGTGAGAAGCTGGGGAGAGGACCAATGGCACACGGAGAAAGGCCTTACGGAGCAGAGGCTCTCGTGATTCACCGGCTTCTCGACAGCCCGGGAGCTCCCTGGGAGGCTCTCTCTGACCACAGGCAACAGCTGTGCCTATGGCCAGAGTAGCCACGTGGAGGGGAGCTCCCCACTCCCCGGCACGTTGGTCGGCCCAGGCTCAGGGGCCGGTCTCGGGACCGTGTGTGGGGGGAATGGCAGGAGGGCTGTTCAGGGTTGTGCCTGGGGCGCGGGGCAGGCCTGGCCGCTATGGGCCCCGGACCCTGGCTCATAGCCGCGGAGGCAGGAGCTCATGCCAGGGCCATCTGGGCAGGGCGCAGTGCCGGCAGGCGCAGTGGGCTGTGTGGAGCGCCCGGTGCACAGGAACCCCCAGCCCTCAGCCAGCAGCACCGGGCCGGCTACGGTCCCACGATCGTCAGAGCCATCACGTCACCGGGGACCAGCAGGAAAGGTCACGGCAGACCCTCTGCCCCCACGCTCCCACCCTGCCGGCTCACTGGGCAGAGGGGTGCACAGGCCCTTCTCTGGTGGGATGGAGGCAATGCCTGGGGGGCCCGGGCTGGCTCCGGGAGCACGAGATGCTCCCGGCTGGGAAGAGTCTACCTAAAGGCCTGCGAAGACAGCAAGGGCTGACCTGGCCTTCCCCGGAAGGCGTAGACCCCAGCTCGGGTGTGGACGAGAAGAACATTGTCTGCAGCCCGCAGCGCTCAGGGACTCTCCCAGCTGGGACAGCAGGGCCCCCTCTCCAGCGGGCGCAGACGCAGAGGGAATTCCCCAGCTCACCTTCCCGCACGTCCAGCAGGAAAGCAAGCCTCAGAGCTCGCGCCCTCTGCCCACGCCAGTTCCACCCCACTGTCCCCGGACTGGCCTCGCCGCCCTCGGCATGGGGCTGTGGGACTGCCAAGCCCCCAACACCCAACACAATCCCAGAGAAGAGGGGGAGTGGGGCTGCTCGCGTCGAGACTCGGGAGGCTTTTGTCTCCAGAATCGTCTGTGCGTACCTGCACCCCCAGGCCACCACTGGGGAAACAGATGTGGCCAGTGTCCCTACAGCCGCGTGGACCTCCAGGCTGGGGACAGACGTGGGTGGAGGCTCTGCTGGGAGGGGGAGGGGCCACGGATGCGGGACAGGCAGGCAGCAGGGCCCGGCGCTCACACACTTTAACGTCAGGTCTGCGTTCAGACTCCAGGTGGTTCCATCGCTTCTTCCACTAAGTCACTGTAAATTAGTCCACGAGGTGAACACCAGTGTTTTATTTCACCGGGACGGGCCGCCAGTAAACCTGAGGAGTAAACGTGACGGTGAATTTTGTGTTGTTGCCGTTCTTGTATGTTTTTGGCATCCCCTTGCAGAAGCATCAGGAATTCTCTTTGTACTGGCCCCAGAAGAGCCTTTTCCCAAGAGAAACAGAACATCTAGAGGTACCGAGGACGTCGAGTCCTGGCACAAACCGCCCAGCGTCCTCACAGCACATCAGAGAGCGCCTGCCCGAGCTCGTGGCCGCAGGGCAAAGGGCAGCAACAAGGGAGTGCCCCCCAGAACCTGTCACCCAGGAGACAAAGCCATCGCGTCACTGCCACCCATCAGACCCTCCTCTTACTTCCGGAACTCAAATCAGAGTTTGGAAGAGCCGTGGTTTGGGGACGACCGACGGAGAGATGGGCTGAGGTTAGGAATTTTCTAGAACTCGTCCCTCAGGAGTTCTCTGCCTTCTTTGAGAGAAGTATGGACCTTTCAGGGAAAATTCAAACACACACCCGGCGAGAGGGAAAACGGGAAGCCCAGAGGGCGGGGGTCGCGGTGGTGGGGAGGGGGAGCGAGCCTTCCCTCTAGGCCACACTGCTGACGTCAGCACCACACCTGCAGCCTAATTCCGTGTCCCTGTGGCGGGCCCTCACCTGGAAGAAACCATGTCAAGAGCCTGGCCACAGTCTTAAAGAAAGGAAATACCCCTCCTTAGGCACGTCCCAGCTTGTAAGCCACGGACACAGCACGGACACACCGCTCCCAAAGCTGGTGTCTGCAAAGCAGGGAGGTCCTCCCACCTGCGTCCCCCTTGTCACCATGGTGGCCTTCTACCCCTTCTCAGGGCCCATCATCAGACTCCTTCCTGCCTGCCCGGCCAGAGAGGCCCTCCATGCCCCAGGGCTCGTCTCCAGGACAGTGTCCTCCCTCACTCGACCCCGGCTCCCAGGACCTCCCGTTGTCTGCACACCTGCAAGGACCTGAGGTCAAAGTCACCTCATGGATGCTCCCCAAGAGGCCCCGTGTCGGCCCCGCGTGTTTGCTCAAGCAGGATGCGTTCCTCGAGTCCCGTGTTCCTGGTCGCTGTGTCTGTAGGTTTGATGCTGCACGTGCAAACTACATCTTCAGTTCAAGTTCTTCTTTCTGCTTGTAAGTGTCCTCCCAGCCCTGCGCCGTGAACTTCTGCCGGCTTTTATGTTCTAGCAAGGTGCAGATTAATGCTTTTCACGGCCTGAGTTCCAGCAAATCTGACCCCCAGGTCAGTTTCCACCCTTTGGGGGGGTGACACCCCCCATAAAAACAATGTAGGTTTGAGCAAATCCCAGCCTGGGGTGTCCACTGGGAGGGCTGGGATGGAAAGAGCATCGCAGTTTCCATAAATAAAAACGTCTGCCCCTGTTTGGTTCACCGCCCCCCCGGGGAGAACTGAATGTCCTCTGCAAGGGTGAGCGTTGACGTTACGCATTTTTGTTGCTTTCCTGGAGACGCGTCATGTCCGAGGCAGGTGGGCTGCTCTCCTGCCTATAGCCACGGTCCCACTTCCGTGTGTCGGTGGATGAGCGTACGGTACGAGCCGCAAACGTGCCCGAAGACTATGGTTGGGGGCATTTTCTCCTATGTATGCTGACATCCATCAGCCCCACGTCCGCACAGGGGATTCGAGGGCACCTGCTAGAGATTCATTGACAAAGAGAGTGTGCTCGGATTAAAGAACGGAGATCCACTCTTTCCTGATGTCCCTAGCTCAGATTCTCAGGGCGTTCTGATGGGCAACCAACCGAAAGGTGACATCTCATGCTATGGATCCTGATTTTCGAATGGAAAATCTAAGATCTATTTGGATCCGAAGCAATACATCTTGATTTTCTTTGCTCTTTTCTCTTTTCGTTCGTTCGTTCGTTCGTTCGTTCCTTCCTTCCTTCCTTTCTTTTTGCATCTTTGTTGTTATGAGAAAAGGCAGGTTCGTTTCAATTTGGGAAACACCTGCAGATGACCACAGTTTCAGGTACCTTCAACCACCGCACTCATCTTCCTCCCTGTTGTTTCCAAACTGGGACAAGATTAAACAGAGGGCTCCTGGGTGTCTGGGCACCAGCCTCTGGGTCCTCCCTGGGCGTACCATCTCTACAGCAGCCAGCACACCTCCCTCGTTCTGCTCCAATAGGTCCACGGCACCTGTAGGGCAGGGGTCCCCCCAGGTACCAACACCGCAGTCGCCCAGTGGGCTTGGACCTGTGCAGATGTGGGCCTCTGTGGCATAGGGATTGCAATCTGGGACCCTGTCCTACAACCTCGACCAGTGCTGTTTTCAGGGAGAAAGAGAAAATTGCTTTGGGCTGGCAAAGCTTCCCAGGCATGGCGGGACGTAAATTTCCCCCAAACATCCATATCCTCTGAATAATGGTGGCACTAATGTTGACTCAGAAGGAAAAAAAGAAAAACAAAAAACTTCCGAATGGAATTGTCCTAGATTAAAATATAGTATCTATCTTTATTCACATGATGGTGTATTCCAAATAAAATCTCCAAGCTACGTTTTGAGAAACAGACTCAATGGCAGCCCACAAAATTTATCTCTCAAGAGAAAGACAATGAAAATACAGATGCCAGTTGTTGCCATCAGCACAAAAGAGGGAGGGATTCACTCCAGGGCAGCCTTCAGCGGGTGTGAAGTCTGGGCTCTCCCAGGCCCTCCCACGGCAATGCTGCCCTCCACGGACAGTAGCACTCCCTGAAGACCTACTGTGCTCACTGGGCACCGAGCACTTAACCACATGTGTTGTCGCCCGTCGCCTAATGCGGAAACGATCAGAAACACGAAGCACACGGGATCCAGGATGAAAACGGCCACACGACCATCAACAGAGACGAAAAGCAGCTGGAAGCCCGTTTCTTTGTCTCTACTGTGCGCAGAGTCTGCAAAACTCAGTGTGCATTGCTTTTCTCGAGCTCTAAAGCCTCTATGAGATGCACACTGTGACTATCTGCATTTTGTAGGTAAGGAAGCTGAGACGGAGAGAGGGTGAGAAACTTGCCTAAGGTCACACAGCAGGAGTCAGAATCAGGGTTCAGATACAAGGCTAGTGCTGTGCTCATTCCCCTAGTGTGTCCAACAGACCTGGCACAAGTGTATGAGTGCATCTCCAACACACACACACAAAGAGAGAGACACACACACACACAGACACACTCACGGACACACTCACAGCAGCAGTTTGCTTCTCCAAGACCCAGGTTTGCTGTCATCTCTCCTCCTGTGGTCTTTAACCAGTCACTGAATCCTCTTTCGAACTTTCTGTATTGCCAAAGACGGCGGGGACCATGGACCCTGCCGTAAAGAATCTGAAGAAAAACGTAAGGACCCTCTTCCTCCTGAAGTGCACACTCCAGCGGGCCTGGGAAGCCCACTTTCAGGATTAACTGCGAGTCTCCAGCTAAGAACTTTTCCCCTGAAGGACCTCTTGTGAGGCCTTGCTGGTCGCTGCACGAAGCGTCTGTCGGGTTGATGGAGCTTGCGCGGGGCTCATCCCTCGTGAATCACCCGGAGAGCCACCATGGCGAAGTTCTATTGATTGCTATTAGATTTGTTTTGTTTTCACCGTGACTCATATTCAAAACTGAATTAAGGTCTGTGGAAAAACAGCCATCAAATGCTTCTCAAGGCGCAGAATGCCATTACTACAGCCTTGAGATTCCACCCACTATTTTTTCCCAGGAGCCCACTCAACTGGAGAAGAGAACATTAACTAATTGGATAATCAGCATGCAAATGCAGGAGGCTGGGATCCAAGCAGAGCTGGTGAGGTGCTCCGTCCGTCCAGGCTGGACACCCTCTGGACCCCCTGGAGGCCGACTCCTGCCACCCATCCCAGGATCGGAGGGAACTGGGTCTTGACTCCGTCTCTTGACCTGCTGCTTAAACTGCCATCTGAAGACACTGCCCTCCTGGCTGTCATAGATCCAAATTAAACCTATTTGCTCACAAGCCCAGAAGATTCGAGCAGAGTCAGGGCTGCCTACATTACAGAGGGGAGTAAGGCTAGGAGGCTGCAGGTGCAGGGAGGGGTGCAGGCAAGTGCTAATTCACCCCTAATGCACCGATAATCACTCTGGGAGCAGATTCCTGTTTGGCTTTTGTTCAGGAGCTGAGCTTCTCTCTCTCGCTTTTTAATCTTTTTTTTTTTTTTTTTAATATATCTCTGTGTGATCACTGCCTTCCTGTGAAATTCGCAGTGAGATGCTGCAGACGTGCGGCCTGTGGCTGAATAAGTAGAGCAGGGAGAGGGAGCTCCCAGCTGGCTGTCGCTGGCTGTGCATGGCCCAGAGGTCCCACTCCTCGCCCAGCCCGGGAGCAGAAGCCTTGCTCTAACAGGCTACGGATCTGCCTCCCCTAATCTCAACTAAGGAATGAACCGCGGTTGAAATTTGGCTTTTAATCTCTCTGGTTCAAGTCAGCTGAGCTACCTCAAAAGGCGGTGAGTGCAAAGGAGGTCTGTGCGCCAGGGGAAGCTTTACCACATTTCAGACTTTGAATTGAGTGTTTCCAGTCCTCCAGCGGATCTCATTCGCCCCCCTCTCCCCATGTCACCAACCAAGGGCCCCCACAGCCATGGAGGAGGAATGGGGAGTCGGAGAACTGGGGAAAGGTCCCTGTCCCTAGGGCACCACCCACGCCTCTGTGATTCCTAATGAGCACACCTCTGGGGCTCAGACACAGGCTCTGGGAAGGAAACTGGCTTCGTAAAGGGGAGCCCTTGCCGACAGAGAACACAGGCAGAAGCCCCTTGAGGCAGGCACCTCCCTGGTAAGGTAGGGGGTCGTCCAAGTCTGCAGTGGGGAAGGGGAGGCAGCAGCAGGCCACTGGTTGTGCCTCTGCTGTGGAAAGGGACAGAGACGGTGACCAAAGTCTGAATCGTTACATGAAGAGCCTAATCACCGCCATCCTAAGCTAAATACTTAAGCTGTGTCTTTAGACTGAGCCTATTGGGCCAGACTGCAGCTTCGGCCTGCTCTGCCGGAAGTGACCCGTTGGCCTGTGCACATCCCAGCAAAGGTGAGGGAGTCTGGGACCCGATGTCTAGACACTGACCAGGGCCAGGCGGGCGGCGGACTCTCTCGGAGGAGGGCACAGGGGGGTGGGTGGCCCACCCGGAGGCCTGGGTACCCTCATGTCCTGGGAGCAGTGGACACGTGAGGAGGTAAGAAGGGTTGTCGGGCCCTTCATGGCTCTGCATGGGGACCTGAGCTTCCTCCGAGCAGCACGCTCTCTCCCCACTGGAGTAAGAAAAAGAAACGGAGAAATTCAGTGAAATCTACATGTTACAGGTTCACCCTGGCTTTTGGGTTCCAGTGAGATTATAGTAACATGGGTGTTGTGGACTGAATAGTGTCCCCCCCAAGTTCCTAGGTTGAAGCCCTGATCCCCAATGTCACTGGGTTTGAAGGTAGGTCCTTCAGGGAGGTAATCAAGGCTAGAGGCGGTCAGGAGGGCGGGGTTCTAATCCAACAGGACGGTGCCTGTAGAAGACTGGGGGTGCACACAGAGCAAAGGCCGTGGGAAGATGTAGGGAGGTGGCAGCCGTCCACACGCCAGGAAAGGACTTCCCACCGAAAGCAACCCTGCTGGCCCCGGGACCATGGACGTCCAGCCTCCAGAACGGGGAGAAACAGATTTCTGTTGTTTGAGGCTGCCGTCTCTGGGACTTGGTTCAGGGGTTCAGAACTGAGGCAACGCGCTTTCCTGAAACTTAGCTACACGAGAGCCTAGAACAAGACGGAAGGTTCCTTCAGAGCTTTGGTGCACACCATCACCCTAACGGAGCAT